>VZTU01019417.1:0-11015 GCA_013400835.1 Zapornia atra | reverse complement strand
AGCATAATTCACTTATGATATTTAAACCTTATTTTTCTTTCATTGTCACTATTTCACTTCTAAAACCTTCATGTTTTCCTGACAGCATTCAGAAGCTCCAGGGATATCAATGACATGTTAACTGGATGTAAATCTTTCTAACAGAAAGTGGGTTTCAACAGCGGAAGGCTGGTAAAGCTGAAATGTTAAGCTAGAAATACAGCATGACTTTGGATAAAGAAACAGTCTCAGCTAAATACAATTATACCATTAATATATTTTGCTGATTACATAAATGTTACATATTCACAAATATTCATTCTTAGGCCACCACTCTGCAATACTGTTATGCACCTCTATATAGCACACACAGCCACTATTTAGGTTTCAGCCAGGATGAAAGAATGCATAAATAAGCAACCTGGGAAAAGATTCAGGTTTCACAAATTGCTTTTGTAAAAAAATCCAGTTCAGAATCATATTAAAGTTACAGATGTAATTCTCAAAAAGTACTACTTGATTTTCCTACCTGCTCACTCCTGAATTGTAATTCACCATAACTTGTTTTAATTTAGTCATCACTATGACGAAAGCATTAATGGAAAACATGCAGGGCAGTGCAGCTTCCATCCCAGAAGAGAAAATTTATCACTGAACCATGTCTATAACGCTGATGCAGACTATTTCCAGCACATAACACAATAAACACATTGTATTGCTTTTGTTTGTTTTTAACTTTGAAACAGAAAAGAATAAAGTAAAATTTTAAGTCTCAGTATGACAATATGGAGCTCCCTTTGGTAAAAAAATCACTTGGAAATAATAGAGTGATTTTTTTAGCAAAAAAAAAAATTAAGTAGTCAAAGCTTATCTAATAAGTAGTTTGGTGCTACCCTGTACCATATTCTTGCCCAAAATTGTTCACTAATTTATATAAAACCAGAAAAACAACTAAATTGTTTCTGGGTTATTGGTCTCAATCTTGTATATTAGTTCAGGTAATGTACCACTACAACTAGTTTCCATTTAATTATTTTTATTTATGTACCATTAAACTCAATTTTCATTACTCCTGTTGTTGAGAAAAAAGGAGGAAGGATCCACTGTATTTTGTTGTCATCTCATTTCCAGCCCTCATAAAACCTTTTCTCGTTCCTGAAAAGAGACTCTCACAATCTTTAACGTCAGTTTTCATTTCTTTAATTAGGAGTTTCTATCAGGACCTTTTCAGCGAACTCTTCACATTTTAATACACATGTGCTACACTACTCTAGCTGATTGTTTCAAAGTTTGTGCAAAACACATCTGCAAGAAAGCTGCTTTCAAGGTCTTGCATATTCTGCCATAATCCCCTGGTAATTACAAAGGCTCTCTTTGCAACACTATGCAAGTCTGAGAGGAGGTCTATGGCTCTGCATCACACATTAAATTCTACTTGGACATTTCAGCTAAATTTGCTTCCCTTGAGCCTCAAGCTTGCATATAAAATCTGCGAGATGCCAAAGCACAAGAACTGAAAGGTTATGACAATGGTAACTGTGTCTATACAAAGCACTGATTAAATGAAACACAAAACACAGCTTGGATAAAGGCTTTACTTTAGGAGCAGTTAAGTCCTCATTAGAAAAGCAAACTTGACAGAGCCTAAAAACACTTATTTTATGGCTGATAACCATTAATCATCTTTACTGATTTTTTTTCTCCCGTAGGATTTTAACAGTTCTTTTGAATGTTCCTCTGTAATTACTCATACTTTTATATTTATTTTATTTTACTTTTTTAGAGAAAAATGTGTCTTGCTGTCAAATCTTGCCAGATGTGTTATTTAGCTGCAGCTATTACTTCAGGTACATGACCCATGAGCTATCAGAAGTCACCTTTCCAATTACTGTACATATATAAAGGAAAAAGGTACAATACATATCTTCACAAACACACAATCCTCTTTGTTCTATTATCTTTTTCCTTCTCTGAGTCTCCCCTATCTATTGCTTGTTGATCAAGAATGTACTTGTGTGTTTTTTTAAATCTTCAAAGGGCTACACCAGGTTCCATTTATAACTCAAAAGAAAAACAGAAGGGTCCAGAATATAGTAAACCACTCCCATAGCCCTGATCTTGCCTTGGTCTCCAAAGCTTTAAAAAAAGAAACTGCTTCATGCAGTTCGCTGCCCGTATAACTGGTCTAAACTATGTTAAATAGTTTTGTGGGATGAGAACACTCTGGAGTAAAAATGGTCTGATAACAATCCTTACTTTTGAGTGGACATCCATAACGTTAAGATCAATTTTGTTTAGAAGGTTGTGATAGTCATTTCTGATGCCCTGGCTGTACGTAAGTAGCCTTCTGTTCATTACCTGTTCTCTTAATTTTTGCAGCTCTTTGCGTTTTTCACTGCATGGAGGAACATTCACTGCAAAGAACAGGGGAGGCCAATTTCTACTGGCAAAAATGAAACAAGGGAACGGTGCAAATGATTTTCTACAAATTTCATCAGTGAACTGAAGATGATAGAAAATCAAATGAACATTTTTTTTTTTTTTCATTGCTTCTTTCATTGACATGGTAAACTTTAACACAGATACCGTTCACAGAAAGGAGAAAACAATACCACTAACATGTTCCTCACTTTTTTGCTTAGTAACACAGGTCTTTAAACAATCATCAATTACATGGAGAAATTACCCTTACATTTCATCTCTACCTGAAAGTTATGTAACCCTAGTTCCCAGAAACTCTCCTAACTATAATACTATAGGGACTTTCTGATAAGTACGTTTCTGTCTCTCCTGATGAAACTTTTTACTACTTTTAATAAATATTCATATACTCAATGAGCCAGAGACAGTAAAAATTATTCTATTCCCTGTTTGTTGTGGCAATTTACATGGGAAACCCAAGTTCTAATTACTTTACTAATGAATATTTATTTATTGCATACAAAGCAGAAATACATCAACAAAGAAAATGTCTGAAGGTGTTATGATTAAAGTACTTGCAGGAAAGGAGAGGAGATGCAGGTTCAAGTGAGATTTGCCTTCCCCTTCAACACAAGCTGATTATTTTAATAGCTTTTTCATTGAATGAAACAGGCCTGATTCAGTTCTGTGTAGTCAGTTCATAAAATAATGTTGGATTTAACTATGTTGTTACTTTAATCTACATTTAATGTTTTTAAATTAGCTGTAATCACATATTTACAGCTAGGACATTCAACTAGACACCTTTCAGACAGCTAGCAAGAGCACACAATGCAGTTTGAAATAATTTCTCTGTGTTTCTGGAAACAACTGTAGGTGAAAGCTATTAAGAGACATGCACATTTTAATTTGATAATATTATATCAGCAGGTGCCACCTTCAGGTTCTGTCTCCACTTGTAGCCACCATGAATTTATTTTAAACAAAGACGGGTCTCAGCAGGCAAATACCACATTACTTAATGCTTTGTTGATCATGAGCAAGCTCCTATATTCTCTAGCACCCTGGAAAACAGGGCATACTAAAATGCAATGGCACAAGGCACTTTGTAAAGAACCACTTAATAAATAAAACAAACATGAAGTCATAATGTATGGCCATTTCAGTATAGCCTCTGCAAAATGCATCATAACACTTTGTTAAGAGTACAACAGGATTAATCAGGGATGACAAGAGTTAAACCAATATCAGAAAAAGGCAACTTCCTTTTCCTCCCAAAGCATAAATGGAAGACAGTAAGGGTTGGGAGTGGTCCAAATATATAGAAACAAGGAATGAATATGACTACCACATGAATAATTAAATGATTACCCACGGGCCGTATACGTCTAAAAGTGAAAGTGTGTGTATTTGCTTCCTTTAATAAAGAACCTATTAGAAACTTCTCTCTGCTAATAATCTACAATTTAAAGCCTTGATAAGGCTCCCACCTATGACTGCAAACACACAGTTTATGCACATTCATTTTATGTCTAAAAATTTTGATGGTATTTTCTTCTAGATTCTCCATCACTACTCTCATTCAGAACTTTAAGATATTAATCAGAAGTTTTAAAATAAAATCAAAACCATTCCCAAGTCACAAAGACTCATTTGCAATCAAAGACAGAGAAACAGTGTTCAGAGAAACCTTTTCCAGTATTTAAGGACTTTTGCTTTAACCCAGTATAGAAAAGGAGGAGTGCCAAATAGCCTCACAAAATACAATAGAAACGGTAAAACTGAATTAGCACAGAAAGAAACCACAGAACTCATTCCTCTAACCTACGAAAAGTGACACTTAAATAAATGCTGGGGAAAAAGACCCTGAAACTCCAAAGGAACTTGAACACTTACAAAGGATTTCACAGAATTGTAGAATGGTCTGGGTTTGAAGGGACCCCAAGGATCACAGAGTTCCAACCCCTGCCACAGGCAGGGCCACCAACCTCCAGGCCTGAATCTACACAAGATTGCCCAGGACCCCATCCAACCTGGCCGTGAACACCTCCAAGGATGGGACAACACCACTCTGGGCAGCCTGTTCCAGCACCTCACCACTTTCTCTGTAAAGAACTTCCCCTCAAATATCTAATCTAAACCTTCCCTCCTTTAGCCTTAATCCATTCCCCCTTATCCTGCCATTATCTATCCTTTTAAAAAGTTGATTCCCCTCCTGTTTTTCTACTCCCTTCAGGTACTGGAAGGTTGCAGTGAGGTCCCCCCACAGCCTTCTCTTCTCTAGGCTGAACAAGCCCAGCTCCCTTTGTATGGGAGATGCTCCAGCCCTCTAAACATTTTCGTGGTCCTCTGAACCCACCAGCGTGTTTTATTACAGTGTTAGTTACCCATGCTGTGTCTCCTGCATACAGGCAAGGGACCAAGAATCCCTACAAGTACCTCACTGACAAAAGACGTGGGAATTTTGGTACTAAGAGGCTAGGCATTGTGTACTAGTTACCAGAAATATACAAAACTGTGCTGGTTTACTACACATACATTTCTTAGCTGACAAATTTGGTACAACATCCAGTACTGAAAGTACTACAGTGAAGATTCCATTACTAAATCCATAATTCTTTTAAAATCACGTTTCTGTGGTAACAGTTTCACACTAGTTTAAATGTTTGCCATGCAGCTGGGTCTTTAGCAGGAGCAATAATAACCTGTAGCAACAGCAATAGCCCGCAGTAGAAACACAGCTTTTCCCATCGCAAGCCAGAATTCCAGAAAGCTGATCCTATTTGTGAAGATTTAATCAATTGCATTCTTTTCTGAGGAAAAAAAATCATGTTAGGATTTTATTTTTTTATTTGTAAATGAGTCTTAAGAGAGTACTACGAAGTAGTACAGAAACATTACTGTATAGTTTAGGGAACGCTTGTCTTCATATGGATTGGATCACGTACTTAAGCGGTTTGTTAGCAGAGGCTAGGTAATCCTTCGTAACATGAAAATTTTAGTTTGTAGATTAGAAATCGTGATTATTGAGCAGGTTTTTGAAGCATAGCATGACAGGGAAGATTAGAAAAGGAGAAACCCAAGAAGCAGCTCCCTATACAAACTTCCCTTTTCAGCAATGGAAATGATCACTTTTTAAAACTTCAATTCCATGGGAATCACACTATTAGGATGGGGAAAATACTGGGTATTTCTTTAAGTGGTCTTATAGGAGGAAAAAAAAAAAAGGAAAGTATGGGACAAAAATGCATAAACAATTGTGTAAACCATATAGCAGCTCTTAATCTGCAACATGAAGATAAAATTCTCTCTCACAGCGATCCACAGATTTCAGGCTAGATATGAAATTAGATAGAATCACAGAATGTTAGGGGGTGGAAGGGACCTCAAAAGATCATCTAGTCCAATCCCCTGCTGGGGCATTGGACACCCAGTTGATATTTCACAGAATAATTTCTCTACCCATTAAAAACTATATTCAAGCTTTCATTAACTCTGATTTTATCATTATTTCAGACACAGCTTAATACTAAGACCAGAAATTAATAATTCTATTGAAAATACTGAAACAATGAATTACATTTTTTTTTCTATTGTGCATGTAATCAACTTCGTATCTTAGTGAAAATTCAGAAATAGTAACTGGTGCTACATGGGATGGGGTTACACATGGTTCCTGTAGTTTAATTTCTACTGATAAGAGATTAGGACGGGTTATCATATTTTCTAAATATTTTTCCCCTACCCCTTCCCATCTTTTATCTTCCCCTCTGCAGTTAATTTCTATATTCTTCTAAATTAGTTAAATGGTTGTAGGATCTCTATGTTTATTTAATGTATGTTCACGTATACCAGAACACTGTATTGCCTGCCTGGCACATTGAAAAGGTAAAATCAACAACCATCTGTTAACTTTTGCCCACTGTTGTCTGATTAAAATTCAGATTATTATCTTTCATGATCTGATTAATGAAATTTAGTCTTTCAACTCAAATGCTTAAAAAAGGAAAAACAAACAAACAAAACCCAACCTTCTAAAGCATAAAGTTACTTATTCAAGTATTGTACTAAGTGGTGTCTCTTGTGGTCTAGTTATTGGTAAGAGAGAAAAAGGTCAGGTTCTTACAATTTAAACAGTTATGTATAAAATGAAATAACTGCACACAAAACATAAAAATGTAATTCCTATTTAATTGATATTCACATTATATGCAGAGAATCCTGCATTCATATGTAAGTATCTGTCTTGAAGAGGTTTCAAATTGCTACTTTATTTATTTCTATCACAGTGTCTGGGATGTTATTTCTAATTTTCTTTGCTCCTGTGAAGCAGCATACTGAACTCTTAGGGGAAAAGAAAACATACAAATGCTATTACTGTACACATTTCTAAGCAGCAGGAAGCCTGTAGTAAGTGTCAGAGATTGATCAGGATTTTATTGCACATATAAACAGACACTATCAGATGTACTGTGCCAAAGGGTCGTGTATGCATCATTCCATGCTGTATGTTTAACCACCTCAGATTTCCAGAAAGGTAACAGCAAGCTTAAATTCACTGGGGAGGTGGGGGGGAAAATAAATAACTAAATCTTCTCAAAACGCATTTGTCTCTAAACCAGAATAACAACAGAAATTGTACTTATTTGAAAAGGGAATGAAATAGTGAGTTGAATATATGGAAATGCACACAAAGTGTTAAGATGAAGTACATTTACAGAATCATTAAAAACACACATGTGTATGCCTACCTAGGTATAAGACAGAAATGCCATAGAATTCGGGGGCACAGTTTAAACCATTAAAATGTACTAACAGGTTGCTAGCAAAAAATCTATAAAAGTGTTCCATTTTCAGACCTCCAAAATTGCATGAAAAATCTGGGAAACTTTTGGAATTTCCACTGCAATTATTTTATAAATATTGGCAGTTTTGTATTTGATACAGAGGTTGATTAATAACTACTTTTGTTATGAAGGCACTGAATTAATACGAATGAGGTACATGTCTACATTTTAATAGTAAACCCCTTGGTCTCAAGTAGCACCATTTATGAGATCAGCTAGGAATTTTGAACTAGAAGTCCACTCATGGTGCCAGACTTGTATGAAGTCTCTTCTTTATCCTGAAGTCCTTCACTACAGAAAATAAGGCATTAGAATAATTATAGAATCATATTAAGATACTGTGAATTGAAAGGCTATGGATATAGCAATTCCACTACATTTTCAGCAGAACAAAGTCCTTAAGAGTCACAGTTTTCTTTTCCCTCAAGTTATTTAAACATGTAAATGCATTTGAAAGCAGTATCACACAGACGTTGGCTGCTACAGACTTTAGAGACTCTCTCACAAACGGTGGGAGAATTTGTCTTTCTGATGGAGCGTTTGTCACTGACAATTACCTCGATGCCCACCCGATATTCAAAGCACCACAGACATGCAATACAGATACCCTCAAGTATACAGTTTAAAGAAGAATCATTAAGACATGATACATATGATCACAAATGTCTTTCAACTACATGGAAAACCTGACGATTTGGTGAATTTTATCTCAATTATACAGGAAAACAACAAAAACGCACAGCCTGCTGTTCAGCAACACAGGAAATGCCTGAAATCAATACAGTTGTAACAAATTTCTTTTCAAATATATTTTGGATGCTAGTCATCAAGATGTTTTGGATAAGTGGCTTTTTAAGACATAAGAATGATTTTGAAAAGAGTGTCTTTAAATACTAGGCTTGTATTATGAATATAATTAGACAATGTAAAAAATACCTCTATTTGCTTATATGTAGTAAAAACCCGAGAGGTTGGCAATCTCAGTTTATTACTTAAGTCTTGAATTACATGAACCTTTTTCTCAATCCCTATTCATAGTTGACTAGGTTTTGTGGGTTTTTTTGGTTTGTTTCTTAGGAACTCTCCTTTACGCACACACACACACAAAAGGAGAAACATTCTTATTTTGGTGTCAATAACACCTTTTAAAGAAACTGGGGATCAGCATATTTGTTTTAGACTTGCATAAACTTTTGGCTGTTCCTTTGGAAGAAAAGAACTTCTCTGCCTTTGAGAAAATAAATAGGCAAAAAATGTCAGATAGTGGAGGTCTGCTGCATAAAAGATTTTAATTATGAAAATGCCATGTAGTTATCTTTTCTCAAATATTCACAAGGCTTGAAATTCTCTTGAAATCCTCACTAGTGAATTCAGATGCAACGATATTCATAAAAGAGTTAAACTCAAAAGAAGCATCACCTTCCAGCAACTATTTTTCCCTACTGTAGTAAACAGACAACATAAATTTAACCAACACAAATATCCAATAGACAGCTTTTAAAAACGATAGCCTTCTCTGCTTGAAGCATGTTCATAAACCCATTAATATGAATGAAAGTTAACCATGCACAGGAGGAAAAGAATACATTTGCTGTGTGTATACTTGCTCTTTGGAATCTTTGAATATTTCATTTTAATAAATATATTTTAGTAAGATGTCTAGTTTATCAGAACAAAGGCTTTGGTTTCTGTTTTAAAATTACTGAGGCGCAAGATAAGACTGGAAAAGTTCACCCGGCCATGTATATTTTACTGCAAACATGTCATTTTAGACATCTTTCAAAGATGTATCTGGATCTGAAAAGCAATCCTACTGAGGTATTGTTTGTCACTGCTCATTGACATATTCATGTAATGTAAAATCAATCAAAACTGAAAAGGCACTTAAATATAAACCCAAAAATCAACTAAAAAATGCTACCTACTTGATATGAAAATACGAGGTTGCATGATTTTGTTTTTCTATAAGTTGTATTTAAAAAGTTGAGTAACCGAATTGATATTAGAATTATGTACAGACTTAAACTACGACAGCAGCATCAGTTCATTTGGGAACTCTTCTATTTGGATAGAGGAGTAAGCAAAGCTATTAATAAAGAGTAGATGTAGGTAACAACAAGGACATAGTGTGAACTTGAGAATTAAAGCGAAGCTTCCTGATGGGTGACATGGAAGAGATTTTAGTATTTCCCAAAAGGGATGACTTTCAGATTCATAAATATCTTTCATAATCTAAGGCTTACAAATTCTGTATCAGTTACACAAGCAGCTGTTTTATCAAAATGGAAATGACAGAATCATAGAATACTGGAGGTTGGAATGAGGAAGGGAGGTCTGGTGGAGCCCACATACAGGAAGCCGACAGAACTTAGATCAGGCTGCCTGGTACACTTTGTGAACAACCACTCAACTGGGTTCTGACTGTCTCCAAGAACAAAAATTTTACAGCCTTTCTGGACAGCCTGCTGCAATACTTAACCATCCTTAATGTGAAGATGTTATTCCTAATATTTAATAGGAATTTGCCTTGTTGAAAGCTGTGGTCATTGCCTCTCACCTTCCTGAGATTCAGAAGATACTCTGGGACTACCTTGTCTACATGTGCTAATTAGGTAGATGGAGACAGAAGTAAGAATTCCCACTTAGCATGATCATGCTATGTAAATGAGAAGTATGAGAAAAGAGAAGTCTATCATTTTATTACACATGCCAATTTGATATGTCTAAATTAAGCATTCAGATACTCTTGCATCCAAATCTTTGCTATAATTGTGACAAATATTTTGAACACAAAGTCACCCACATCAGCATATAAAATAACATGCAGAATTTGTAAAATATGTCCAGAATTGTAATTCTGATGCAAGTTAGGGAGGATGGTATCTAAAGCAGATATTGGAATTAGAAAAAAAAATACAAAAGTGCCAATCAAAGCAGTAAATGATTCAGAACATTTGTTGTGGGGAAGCACAACTTTGTGGCTATCGTATCGAAGTTGTACGTAAATTTTTATTTTGTTACTTTCTTTTTAAACATTCCTAGCAGACCAAATCCAACAATATTTTGGCAGCCTAAAATTACACTCTTCTGACCTTGACATTAGTATTCAACAGCACTGATCAAAGAATGACAGCTTCTCCATCCTACTGGGTGAGATCTTGCAAGCTTTTACCTTCATGACTATGGAGTTTCTGTCAAATATGCTTCCAGCTGAATGATCACATTCTTTTGAATTATGAAGTGGCTGAAAACTGTGCTAATTGGGTCCATATTGATGTCACTCAAAGATTAAGTGGCCTTAATGCTCTTCAAAGTTATTGAAATACTTGTAGTTTTACTGCATGTTAGCACTAGCATATATTTGGCTTGGATAAATCTTTTGCAAAACCTAGATAAGACACATAAACCATCACTTGAAAAGTTTTAGTAGTTCAAACACATTAAAATTAGAAGAATAACTTTTCTGGAAGTAAAGAAAAAAACAATTACCTACAAATAAAAAATGCAGTGACTAAAAAAAAATCCATAAGCTCTTACGTGTAGTGCTATGTAATTCAGCAGAATTAGAAATCAGAAAGACAGACAAATAATGAACTGCCAAGCAATATTCAGTTACAGGGAATCTGGATTCTGGACAATTATACTGTTCTTGAGTACACTGAAGAATTACCTTATGATAGTCTTGTTTAAGCCATTACTCTTAACTTTAGTGAGCTGCACTACCAGCTCCTAGAATTAAGAAGAATAAAGTTTAAAAGAGGAGCATCC
>VZTU01019414.1:0-14746 GCA_013400835.1 Zapornia atra | reverse complement strand
GAAACTTTAGGCTGTTTAAGGACAGACTAAAAAAAAGCCCTTTCCCACCTGGAAATGCAGAGCAAGTGTGAGACCGCCTCATGAGACTGAATGTCTACAAGACTATGGGGGTGGATGACATACATCCCAGGATCCTAAATGAGCTGGCTGATGTGGTTACTGAGCCGCTCTCCATCATATTTGAAAAGTCGTGGCTGTCAGGAGAGGTCCCTGGGGACTGGAAGAAAGGTCAAGTCACTCCCATTTATAAGAAAGCGAGCAAGGAGGACCCAGGGAATTACAGGCCGGTGAGCCTCACCTCTGTGCCTAGGAAGGTCATGGAACAGATCCTCCTGGATGGCATGTTGGAGCACATGCGGGAAGAGCATGTGATCCGGGACAGCCAGCACGGCTTCACCTAGGGAAGGTCGTGCCTTACCTATCTGGTGACTTTCTATGATGGAGTGACAGCATCGGTAGATAAAGGGAAGGCAACCGATGTCATCTACCTGGACTTATGCAAGGCCTTTGACACACTCCCCCACCGCATCCTTGTCTCTAAATTGGAGAGATGTGGATTTGATGGGTGGACCATCCAGTGGATGGTCCAGACAGTCCCCCAGGGGTCTGTCTTGGGACCGGTGCTCTTTAACATCTTTATCAATGACATTGATGATGGAATTGAGTGCACCCTCAGCAAGTTTGCGGATGACACCAAGCTGAGTGGTGTGGTCAACACCCTAGAAGGAAAGGAAGCCAACCAGAGGGATCTTGACAGGCTGGAAAGATGGGCCTGGGTGAACCTAATGAGGTTCAACACTGCCAAGTGTAAGGTGCTGCACTTGGGTCGGAAGAATCCCAGACATAGATACAGACTGGGAGAAGAGCTTCTTGAGAGTAGCCCTGCTGAGAAGGACTTGGGGATTGTGGTGGATGAGAGACTTAACATGAGCCAGCAGTGTGCTCTTGCAGCTCGCAAGGCCAATAGGATCCTGGGCTCCATTAGAAGAGGGGTAGCAGCAGGGATAGGGAGGTAATTGTTTCTCTCTACTCAGCCCTCGTGAGGCCCCATCTGGAGTGCTGTGTCCAGATCTGGGGCCCCCAATACAAGAAAGATGTGGAAATGTTGGAGAGGGTTCAGAGGAGGGCCACGAAGATGATTAGAGGGCTGGAGCACCTGCCCTACAAAGAGACTAGTGCCCCTTCTCACTGGAGACACTTCCTGCAGGTGGAGGGCTTCCCTCAGGGGTCGGGCACTCACTGGTCTTCACCTGGCTCTGCAAGATGGCAGCCAGGAAAGCCCTTCTCCAGACAGTCCACAGCAATGCATTTGGCAAGAACTGTCTATTAAATTATGTTGCTCATTCATCAGCAGGAAAACACTGCTTTCTGAGAGAACAGCTCATAAAGTTCTGTTCTGTCCATCCCATTCTACTTTACCACTGAGTCTATCCCAAGTGGGGTTATCTAAAAGCTCATTGCCAAACTGCAAGGATGTTCTTGAAAATGTTTTACGTTTAATCTGCAGAGTTACTTTTTCATCCATTATCATCCATTATCAGCTAGTTTTGGATGATGAAAGCCATGTTAAATTCAAAGGAATGCTTTTCTCAAATGGTTATCTTGAAGCCATTCTACTGTGTCTGGAATTGCTAAGAATGGAGGATAAAATTGGTATACAGGCTCACAGGAATCAGATGCATTTTTAAAGAACATATATCCATTAACATATTCTGACATTTCTGTTTCCCAGAGGTTTTCATAACAGGTTTCAGATCCCTTGAATTATTTTCCTCTGTCAACATGAAAAGGATATTTTGGGCTCCTTCAGAAAAAAAAAAATACAGGCACATCTATACAATCAATCTCCACCTTAAGTTTATTGCATACACAAAATTCAAAGTCATTAGAGGTCAAATTCTGATATTCAGCCTGAAACAAATTTGGGGAAAATATTATATCTAGTGGACACTAACCTTGCTGATACATCAAATTTGGAAAGTCAATAAACAATCTTAAAATTATTGTTAAGAAAAAAGAAAAAAAAGCTTCTGTAAGAAGAGGTAAATTGAAGTCAATTTGCCCATATAACTAAGTTATGTGTTATTGTTCATTTTCATCTCTATGCGTTGTGGTAAACTTTTGTGCTTTGTCCAAGTCTTTAAGCTGTGCTTATTGCCTATTCCATAACACTGTTTGAGCAGAACTAGTATTTTCAATTACCACAAAATCAAACTTCTTAAGAGAAGAAAAGTTATGAAGGGGTTGTTTTTTTACTTCCAGTTACCCATCCTGGATATCACCAGCCAGGGTCCTGGGGCATCCTTGGCATTCATCTTCATGCATCTCTCTGATCTCCAGGATCTGCACCCACTTCTGGGATTTTACCTGTTACCTGTCTTTCCAAGGCTGCTTCACCTTTTTAGGAACTCTTCTTTTGGCTCCAGTTCCTCTTTCCAGAAGAAAAAGTCCCCAGTTTTCCCAATCTAAGTAGCCTATGTGTAGAAGTACAATGCATAATTAGGCTCCTATTTGGTTCTGCCTCATGACAAGGAACAGAATATTCTGAGCGCCATTCACACATGGCAAAAAACTAAAGGGAGCATCAAGCACCGCAGAAGATCTCATTCCAGTGTCTCACTTTACAATCTCCATCTCAGTGAGTGGGAAAAATTCAGCACTGCCTCTGGGGCTTTACTAAATCTGAAGTCCGTGTCACTTCTAGAGCAAGAACTTTTTTTATCCCCAACCTACAATGACAATGCAGTGGCAGCCACCATCAGTTACTGAAGCAGTGTTCAGGTCTCTTTGCTGCTTTCACTGATACTGGTTGCGGAAAAAGAAGCAACAGCTGGGGTGAAGTAAATCTGAAATCTGCGGCACTGGCAAAGAAGCAGGTGCTGTACAAAACATCTTTGCGCACTGCCTTGCAGAGTGCTGACACAGGCCCGTGTGCCAACTTCTTCATCAGTTTCAAGTCTCAAGATGGAAAAAGGACCAAGCAACTGCAGTAGAGGAATTTTCTTTACCCTTTTAGCAGCAATGAAGACAGTAAAGACAGTGAGTTTGATGTGGTACATAGACAAAATGTCTCCATTCGCAAATCTAGATAATCCAAGGTGGCCACCTACCCACTGCTGTCTATACTATAGCATAGTGAAGAGTTCAGTGTTTATTGTAATCTGACTCGGACTGTTACTAGCTTAACCAATACTGTCTTTTCTACACTGAAAAACAAAGTAAACATATCTATTTGTTACCCTTCCCCCCATTTTAAAAAAATCATTATTTTGAAAAAAGAAGGAAAAGTATAATAGAGAGTTCAACATGAGGACAATGTTGCAGTGTGGTATTTAAGGATGGGGGTTCACCACCACCAACAGGGTCAGCACTGCCTCTAGCAGGTGTGACTCACTGTGACATTCCCTCAGGAACTATACAGGCCATCCCAGTTGATTTTGGCAGTTCATTCTCCTGGGATGCTTCGATGATGGGAAGAGTGTATAGATTTACACAACTAACTCAATAGAAATTTGTCTCCCATTCTCCCATGTTAGGAAATTATGTTCCCTTCTAAAACACAGCTTCAGCGTAGCTTTGGTTTCTCCATTTCATTATCATTTTAGTAAGGTCTGAAATTTGCTTGGGCAGTTGTTTTGAATGTGGGTGTATGTTCATTTTCTGAATGAGGTTGGACTCTTTTCTTTAAACAAACTATTCTAAATAATACCTACCGGTAGATAGATGTTAGCCTTTGCTATCAAATCTTGTACTAATGGTGAATTCCTGAAGCCTCAAAATTAAATGGGAATGAGAAATTTATCTGATTAAATTTAAACAGCTTGAATAAAGAATGTTATTTAAGCAGAAGACGGCAAAGATCTTTTCTGGCAGGGAAAAGAAGCATTTCTGAAAAGGTTTGGCTAACTGATGTCACAAGGTTATTAATAGCTGATTAGCAAATGGGTTTAGGACAGTTTTATACTAACGATGCTTAGAAAAAACATGAAAAAATGCATAGTAGGATGAACCTTAATATTTCACTTAGCTTCATTGCTGAGCGCATAAAGAGACAAGACAGATGAAAGGAATTTTTTTCTCATCCCTATGCAACCCATTTTGTAATTTTCATCTCTATTCGTTATGTTTCATGTTCACAGAGAGAAAACCAAGAGCCAAGAGGTTACACTTAGTAATGAAGCCATATTTAATTGCTTTTTAAGACCTCCAGAATGCCCTTAGCAATTATTCTACTCCTTCAAAATTGCCTCATCATCATTCTTTTGCTACTCTGCCTCCATGACAAATTTCCTTTCTGCTTCTCTGACATTATCCCTTCACAGGCTTTTGCATTATTGCTCTCTTCTTTGTTGACACACCCCCACTTGAAACTCATGGCACTTTATAGGTTCACTTACTGCAGGGCTGGATTAGGTCCCTGCTGACCTGTTCACCAGCTGTCTCTTTTATACATACTAGTTCATCAATTTCCCTCAAATCATTCCTTAAAGTATCCTCCCCCCCAACCCCAAACACACACACATAAAGACTTTCAAATTTAACCTCTGTAACTGCTCCAAAATTTCCTCATCACCTTGGGTTTGTGCTGCCAGTCAGTTTTTAACGTGCCTGAGCTATTTTGCTTGTGTATGACCTACATTGCAAGGTCCTCAAGGTAAGCTCTGTGTCCTCTTACTTGTTTGTACAGTGCTAAGAACACATTTACCACTCAGTCAATAATACAGTACCTAATAAAATATGTCTGTTTTTTATCATCACAGCTCTAATCTTCAGGGGACTCGGTGGGCGGGGAGAATGCAAAGACAGAATTTGCTGTTTTGGAAATCGCTGCATTTACAGCCTGAGTGATGTAAGAAATCCTGTTTCCCCAGCACAGGTGCTTAATTTTCCTCTTTGTATCTCAATTCAGTATTTTTATATGCAATGTATTACCCTCTATTCTCATGTAGGTGTTGAGGCAACTACCTTTCATATTCCTTCAAACTTATTTCTACTCACATTAAAAAATAATTTGGCCCATTACCTTCAGAGCTGTGCTGAAGCCTTACAATTAACCCTGAAACTGGATGAATTAACTTTATGTTTTATTATAACCTTATACTCGAACTCCATTTACTGAGCTTCATTATTTTCCCATCTCTATTTCTTGAGAAGCCAGAAAACTTCCCATCAAGATTATTAAGGACAATTTTATGTTAATAAAAAGATTTGTCCTCTACACAACTTCAAACTAAAATGACCTAGCATGTTGCTGGGCTGCTCATTCCTCCACTCTAACCGTGCACCAGAGATAAAAGATTTTGTCCAGTGTTAATATGGTAATAGTATCCCCTTGGAACAGATTTTCTTCAAAGTTTTGACTTTAAAAGCAGATGCTTCACCACAGAGATTCCTTGTATGAAGTTTTAGAAAGAAGTTTATTGCTTTTTTACACAGGCATATCCCAGACGTTACTCTGAAATTCACCCTCATAGAATGAAAGCCTGCCAGGGTCTGGGAAGAGAATGTGATAGACCAGGACCTGGTGTAGATCAAGAAGCAGAAGCGCATGAGTGTTCAGTGTAAGAGTATCAGCTCCAGACTGAAGATGGAAAGACACCTTTCTTCTACATCTTTCACACTGGTATTTCATGTACTTAATACTTAAATCCTCTAAGATAGGGTATAAGCTGCATAAGGGAATCCAAGTCAGCAAAAAAGTTTCATCTTCTGGCTTCTGAATTACAGTCTGCTCATGAATACACCAGATCAGGGTTTAATTACACAGTATTCATTTGTTATTCATTAAAGTTAGGCTGAATATTTCTAAAAAAGAGTGAGGACTACTGAAGACCTGTTTTCATATATCTAACCCTGTTGATTGGGCTTTGTATAGAAAAATGACAAAAAATTTATGTATTTCCATACATTTTCTTGAAATCCAAGAAAGTCTTCTTGAAGAACATTTTTCTGTACGATACAGATAGCTAAATTAACCCCATCTGGAAGAGTTATTATTTTACTAGGCAACATTGTACTCTATTCACCCTTTTAATCATCTATTAAGGAGAAGTGCTGTCACCATGGTTCATCTCATACCTATTCTACTCATAAGTGACAGAAGCTTGAACTCTGTAAATCACCTTGCAAAAAGGAGAGACTGATAATAGGCAGGCATACAGCAAGCATCACTGCATAAGCTTTTTGTCATATCCCTTGTTGTCAAAGTTGTTCAATGAAACACATTCATGGCAACCCAGTAAATCTACTTTATTTAAGCCCAAATATATGCCGCCTTTCAGCTCCTGAAGTTCAGTCATGGGATTGTGTTTCCTTTTTTCTATGTATTCTCTGTCACTACAACATCACTGACATCAGAAGATTCATGGATTTTTGTATAGTACATTAGGAAGGAAAAAAAGCAAATCTGCTTAACTGCTTCCTCTGCAAAGTTCATGTGTCTGACAACAAATAACAAGGTATCTAAGAAGTTTTGATGATTATGATAATTAATTTATATTGTGGATTCTGTTGTGCATCTTCATTTCATGGAAAAGCTTGGTATATTGTGTTTGTATGTCAAGGGTTTGGTAGCAGGACTGTACAGGGGCCTTCTGTGAGGACCTGCTAGAAGCTTTCAAGACAAACCTACCAATGGCCAAGGGCAAAATGACCAGCAACAGTGGTAGCACCTCTGAGATAATATATTTAAGAAGGGGAAAAAAAAATCCATCAGGAGCAATTGCAGCCAGAGAGAGAAATGAGAATATGTGAGAGGAATAGTTTTACAGGCACCAAGGTCAGTGAAGAAGGAAGGAGGGGCAGGAGATGTTCCAGGTGTCAGAGATTCTGCTGCAGCCTGGGGAGAGCAGGGTCCTGGCAAGACCTCTGGATCCATGGAGAGAGGACCAATGCTGGAGCAGGATTTCTAGCAGGACTCGTGACCTAACAGAGGATCCACGCTGGAGCAGTGGTGTGAGGAGAAGAGTGTGAGGAATGCTCCCCTTGAGGAGCAAGAAGCAACAGAGAGAACCTGCAATGAACTGACCACAACATGTATTCCCCATCCCCTGTGGTGCTCAGGATGGGGGTTGTAGAGAAATTAGGAGTGAAGTTTGACTGGGAAGAAGGGAGGAGTGTGCAAAAGGTATTTTTAAGATTTGAGTTTATATCTTATTAACCTACTCTGATTTGACTGATAATAAATTCATTTTTTTCCCCAAGGTGAGTTTGTTTTGACCATGACAGTAACTGGTGAATTATCTCTCCTAGTGCTTATCTTGAACCATGAGCTTGTCATAATATTTTCTCTCCCCGGTACAGCTGAGGAGTAGTGATAGAGCAGCTTTTGTGGGCACCTGGAGTTCAGCCAGGGTCAAACCACAAAACTTGACTGGAAGAAACGTCTCATTCTTTGTACTTGCTCTGGTTTTGCTTTGTAGTGCTCAAGACACAAAGAAATGCAGATGATGTAGGTAGTCTATATTCAAAAAAGATTAGGTCAGTGATTTTCTTTGCATCATGCTTTTGGGATGACTTTTTCTAAAGATTCCATAGGTTGTTTTGAGCTTGAACATCAAAATCTGTGCTAGCTGTAATACTGCTGCTAGCAGATACCTTTGCCTTACCAGCTGGCCCAGAGCAGATGAGAGACCATGATTTAATTTGCTGCTGTTATGGTTCTAAGACCACAAATCTACCTCATGTCTTAACCATCTGCAACATGTATATATTGCCACTTAACAACCACAAGCACCAAGGTGCATTGAGAGGTTCTGGAGGATTTTGCATCCTCAGTTCAGGTGGGCACCTCTAGCTGTCAGGTGGCTTTAGTCCTGATTCCACCAAGAGGGAAATAACTTCAGTGTCACCAGTGATGTGTTCAGGTGAATATTCACAGTATTCACAATATTGCACGCCTAAGTGCAAGGCAAATCTAGAACTAGAACTACTCTAGTACCCTAAGTAGCTAATGTAAATGTACCAGTTCTGCATCTTTGCTGCTAATCTGTGCAATAAAAGCATGTAAAAAATATAAATCACAAAGCTCCTGGAAAATAGTCTTTTTTCAAGACAGTAAACCCTCCAGAATGCTGCAGGGCATCATAAATGCACTCAGTTCTGCACATGGAACAAAAATATTCCAGAGGAAATGTAGTTTTTCCAGACAAATAATAACAATGGGATAAAAATATATTTAGCATTGTCTATATGAAAGTTGGATCACCAATAAAAGTAGTAGGTTAAACTATCCAGCACTATACCAATCTGAATATTGTTAAGCTTTTCCAGTACTAAACGAGTGCTAATTGTGTCAAAGCATTGACTTTACCTTATCACAGATATTCTTATTCCTGCAGTGGGAGAACGACTTTCCTCTCCTGTTTAGATTATCTTCTAGCTAAATCTGGAATCTTTTCAGCATTGCGTGTGTTTGGAACAGGGTGGACTAAAGATTTAAATAATACCTCAGTGTTAAAGCAAAAGGTATAGATTCTCCATCTGAAATACCTTTTCCACTCTTCCCTTTCCACCAAGAGACTCTCCTCATACCATATAAAATTGAAATAAAAATAAAAAAATCAGAGGTTGATTATCTCTTATTTTTGTCATGTCATAGACTATTCTGTTAACTGAGGAAAACCAGAAAAAAATTACCTTTAATCATAGTGACAGTCAACAGATGCATTTTCTAGTGATTTAATCTCTGCTGGTTCATTCGTTCACTAAGTATAGCATTAAAGCATATTACCTGAACTTTATAGTGGCATAATTCCATAGATTAATGCCATAATATAAGAGAAAGAAAAAGATCTTAGTAAAAACTTTCATAAAGTTTCAGAGAGAGGGGATGTTGCTGAAGACTTAATCATATTATAAATTAACAATATGTACATGCATGACAAACTACGGATCAAGGCAGGCAACTGTAATTAGACATTTTGAAACTTTCTAATTACAAGTTCTAAAGAAGTGACAAAAGTCAAACATTAGCATAAAAATTACCCTCTTTTCCCAAAAAATGTGTTCCGAAAGACAGTCACCCAATTACCATATTTTAAGGTAATAATGAAAAAAGTTAATACAGACTTGTAAACAGTGTTATTTGCATTTTTCTACTATGAATTTCATTCTGCAAATGAAATTATATATTTATATGTTAGTACAGACTATTTGAATTTATGATATTAATTTGTTTATTAATATTTTGCTACTTATATAAAATAAAATTAGGCATTATTTTCAGATCTAGATGACTTCTGATAATTGTAGGTTCCCCTATTTTTATTGGCAATATAGGGCAAGGTAGGACAAGGCAAGGGAGAACATTTAAAAAAAAAAAGAAGAGGTCTTGCTGAAACAAAACCAACCTGTGATTTGTACCAGTGAAATATCTCATTTGAGACATAATACACTTCTCTTGGATACTAAGAGAAAAAACAAGAAAACTAATTATATATATTCAAAAAATATTGAGAGAAGGACATCAAATTACTTCACCTTTATGCAATAATCCATTGTTTAGTATAGACATCTACTATTGGAGTAATTTGTTTCAAACAACGTGAATATGTATTTTTCTTTTCCCCAAAAAAGTAGTGATCTGGTAATTCAAAGGTGGGTTGGGGTTTCCTTCAACACTCTCCTGCCTCTTCTCCATCCTACTGACATCCCTGTTCTATTTTATGTAAAATATTTACATAGTCATTAAAATAGAAATATAGTTTCTTTGCCCTGATGGATCAACTGTTCATCTGAAAGATGAAACATGTGGATTACCATCTGCTGCTCTGCCAGAGTTTGGTGGTTGGGGTACTGCCTGAGTAGGTGGAAGATGGGTGTATTTATGAATCCACTGTTTGGAAAGGAAACTAAATGTGTTTCTCTGCTTAGCAACTTGATCGAGGTATGTGATGAAAGGGAGTGCCTTTCTCCTGCTGAATTTAGCCAGGCCTAAACCACCACAATGACTCAAGATGTTTTCATAAGTACTGTTTTGCAGTCTCGAAAATCTAAAATGTTAAACATTAAAAAACCCTTTTTTGACTGCTTATATAAGCTCTGTTGTTGAGCTATGTCATCTGACCACTGAAAGATGATGTGTTGAGTGAATATATTCATTTACAACAAACCATCAAGAAGGAAATTAATAAGATGGCTAAAGAAAAAACACCTCTCTACAGGCACTTGCTAAAAAATAATGCCAGCTTAGAGAAAAACTGCAAAACCACCAAGAACTTGTTATGCAATGCTTTTGGTCACAGATTTTCCAAGATTCACCAAAAACTGGCATAAAACTGCAGCTGGACATATTAGGTAAGGGTGATTGATACAAAAAACACAGTAGCCCAAGGCCTGACTGTTGGTGTATTTACTGAAACATTTTGCAGAATGACAGACAAAGCTGAGATAACAGTGATCTATCAAGCACACGGTAACCACAACAGCAAAACCTGTGATATGACTTGAGCATATGTTATAAAAGCCCACCAGAGACATTGGGTGTCAGTATGGGATAAACATTATGCCACTGCTGTCTTCAATAGTGAAGGGAAAACTAGGGTGAATATGTTTACTGGAGCAAGAAATTCCACCATGTGATGATGATGAAACACAAGAGACTTAACATCTACAAACTGGGATAAGGGGAATAAAGGGGTGCATATAGGAAAATGAAAGTGGAGCTATACCAAAGTCATAGTACTTTGAAACACAAACAGGTTCCTATCCATGGGGGGTGTAATCATAGAAGAGCTGATATAGCCACCTCCAAAATTATCTGACATGGATCTTATCAAAAATGAAGTATTTGAGAGAAGAGAATATCTGATAACTTTATACTGAAAATATGCAGGTACTAAAAGCATTCCTGCTAGTGACTCACAGGTGTTGATACAGGAATAGGAGACAGTGTTCGAACTTAAAGCATGCCCCAAAAAGTTCAATTCTATTTGAGTAATTTTCATTTAGAACTTTTAACCTATTAATACTACATCAGTCAACACAACTAAGGTTTACAAATTACTAATAAAAATGTAAGAGCAGAACAGCATTAAGTGAAATGGTGTTTATTGACAAATCTATTATTATTCTGGGACCTATCTCACCATTAATTTTCATATTAATATTTCACCACTTCTATTTAGCAATGAAAGAACAGAAAATGGATTAGAGTTCCTGTCTAAAATAAAGTTAAACTGATTAAAAAAACCTGTCAGAAAAGAAAAAATAAGAAAACCCAGTATTAATTCCCATAGAAGAACTGCCAGAGGCACTTTTCAAATTCTCAAACACAAGTGGAAAATATACTGCATGTTTTCAATTTTGGTAATATGAAAATCCCAGAGAAACAGATTGATTATTTCAATATGAAACAGTATCTTCAGGCTTCCTTCTTATCTACTCTTCTGCAGCAGCAACCGAGCATCCAATGAGAAATGTTGTGATTTTCTTTTTCTAACATAATCAATTTTAATTTTTTCTCTTATTATTATGTCTATTAGACCTTTCTATCAATGCTCAAAGGTGGCTTTCACACTCTTGTTCACAAAGCTCCAAGTAAAAGCATTATGCTGTTCAAAACCTTTTAGCTCTACTGCCATCAGCTTCTATACCGAACTTCAGTATTTCTGGTAGATAGCTGCATCTCTAATACTGCATCACAGTTCATTATAGTTCATTATAGGCATTTTTTTGCTGCAGATCGTATTAATAGAGTCACTGAAAGTGAAGGCTGGAAGACACTGACATGGGTTATGGAAGAAGCACCCCATATATTGTCCATATTAAGTCAACAGCAGGTTTTTACCCAAGAACCTCTGCCATGCTACAATGTGGCTAACAGTCGAGAAAAAAAAAGCATCTGAAATTTTAAATGTTGCTTGTGTTATCTATACAGTGCTTTAAGTCAATTATGGTCGCCAATTTCAGCTCTAAGAAAATGGATCAATTATAAGCACTGAGAAAAAAACAGAAAAATAGTATAGATCACAGTACTGAGCTGTAGAAGAATGCCAATACAGTCAAGGAATAAAGGTAGCTCATGTCTGCTCTCTATGAAATCTTTTCCTGTATCACACAGTCTTAGAGAGATCCACTGTGACAATGTGGCTGTTGAGCACCATGGATCATCTCATAGAATCATAGAATGCTTTGGGTTTGAAGGGACCTTAAACACCATCTAGTTTCAACCCCTCTGCCATGGGCAGGGACACCCTCCACTAGCCCAGGCTGCTCAAGGCCCCAAGATTTATTTCATCTACCACTTTTTCATCTTTCCTTAAAGACAGTAAATAGTTCTGTATGCTTGCAGCTGAAGGCAGTCTGAGCATGCCAGGAGTCCAGTGGATGTGATCTCCCAGGCTAAACTGTTTTAGCAACTGTTATATTCCCATTGTTAGAAAATCCTCCAAAGACCAAATCAGACATTGGCCGTGGACGTCATGCAACAAAATCACACCAAATGTACTTCCTTACACTTATTTCCTGTTGTTTACCAGCAAATGCTCCTGTTAAATGTGATTATACTATTTTCTTTCATCTACTGTAGTTAGACTGTCGCAGGAAAAGAAGCTCTCTTCTTGAATTGTCCTTTTTCTTTCAAAATGGCTAGAACCCAGACTTAAGGCAGCAACAAATGATGCATGCTACTTACTGCATGACTGCCAAAACCTGACTCCATGTACAGTCATGAGAAGTAGTGACTTCTGAAGAACAATACAAAGTACAAAGTAAGGAGTTTACCTCTCTCTCAATTGTTCATGAGTCTGTTGGGCCTTTAAAGTAGGTACTCACGCCTACTACTCCTAGCAATAGCTAAGCTTATCTCTGGTACTGTGGCATGTTTTCAGCCCCACTTCATCAAATTCTAAAAGAAAGGAAGGAGATTATGAAAAAACAAGATTCCATATTGCCTAGGCCCAGATCAACATGACAGTGAGGACAGGTTGAAAAGTTGCAAAGAAGTTGGGTCACTTGGAGATGACCACATCATCTGAACTTATCACTTCATGGAGCATATATTTGAAGAGGTACATTTTGAAGACCACAGTGTAGACAGGAATGTCACAAGAATAAAACCCTTACTTTTTTCCTCACTTTCAAACACAAAAGCACCATTTCCTACTTAAGAGATCACATTTGAAGCAGCACATACCAAGCACCATCAAAAATATATTTCATATAAACTAAGAGTATATTACTTTAAGTGTTCTGGTACAAATTTTTTACCAACAGTTGCATTATTAAACTGCATCATGTTGTTGAAAATGAAAAGGCTATAAATAAAAATTAGGGAAAGGTATACACATCAACTTCCATATAAAAAAGCAACATCTAATTTTGATAATGGACTACGGGAAAACCAAAGGGCTGTAGAGAAAGGCAGCAATCACATTCAACTGCATACTTGATAGTATGAAGGCCCAAAATATACATGCAGGAACAATTTGAAATCTTGCATTGCATATTACTGAAAAACAATAACTAGAGTTTCCAGTATGACTGATTGTCTTAAGCATTCTGGGTGTGGCTGAGATGGAGTTAATTTTCCCCATAGCAGCACATTTTTTTGCCTTACTTTGATGCTAATTGAATGTCTTATATTCAGAAATGTTGAACACTCAGTAGTCTTCCCAGTTGACTCAACACTGGAATACATCTATGAAGACATATTATCAACGTTGTCCATAAGGAAGCAGAATGTCTTCTAGCAATGATACAAGGTATGCAAATAGTTGTGGCTCTCTATGAATAAAATATGATTAAACAGAAAGGACAACTGTAAACGTCACAAAAAAATTAGATCTGATTCTCTTTCCTTGTCTGTTTCCTTTTTTTTTCTCCCTCTTCCTCATCACTTTCTAACTTTCTTTATCTTTTCCCTATTTTTCTTTGATGTCCTTTTCTTTCACCTTGCAGTTTTTAATTTCTTAGATGAAGTGATTTCTTTGCTGGGTAATGAAAGATGTATGTCTTTTGTCAGAATCATTATATATAATTAATGTAATTAAATGTGGTGACATGTCATATATACTGTTAAACTAAATAACAATTAATAGCTGGAGGAAAGCTTTGAAAACCATCTCATATGAAAAGTTTCTAGGATTATTCCTTTTACAGGGTTTTCATGAACCATCAGTTACTTTTAGTGCAAGGTTATAGAGTTAATGGTACGATTAAGTCATTTGAAGCTTCGGTGAAACATCTCTCTCAAATTTTATTATGGAGAGCATACATAACAGGCTGCATTGGAGGTCCTGCTGAGTTTAATTTGTTCTTTCATTCAGTATTAGAGCAAATATATCTCTCTACTTTCTTCAACCCATGTATGTACCTTTGCCCCCAAAAAACCTTGCAGTTACTTTTTAAGGCATGGCTTCTCAGCTCTTCAGAAGTCCTTTTTTTTTTTTTTTTGAAAGTTCATTTCACTAGTGCAGTCATGAATGAAATTTGAACATTTTATAATTTGGCTTTTTAGCTGACATTGAGCTCCAATGAGTAGACATTCTCAGCCACATTAAATAATACACAGTATCAGGTTCAGAGAAGCAAATATTGTGCAGTAGCATGAATTTATTGGTATTCTGAGTCACTTGTATTTCACTGTAATGAAATGCTATTGCATTCTGTAGGCTCCCTTAACCCTGCCTTTCTTCAGTATGTGTCTGACTCTGTGGTGTTATAATCTACATATTGAAACATCATAAGGAGGCAAAAGTTAAATTAAATAGGGGATGTATACACTTTATACCTAAAACGAAGTTCA
>VZTU01019411.1:0-14531 GCA_013400835.1 Zapornia atra | reverse complement strand
CCAGGTCTGACTGGGATGCTCAGCTGCAGCTTTCACCGCTGTCCAAAAAACCCCTCCCAGTGGATGGAGCCTGCAGATGTTGGAGCTCTGGGGAGCCCCCTGCCTCCGGGGCCTCGCAAGAGGGACTGTGGATCCTCGCAGAGCTGGTTTGAAGGCAGGAAGCTGTGTGGTGAGGTTCACTGGGTATCCCCACACATGGTTCCGTGCCCAGCTGGGGCACGGTGCAGAGCTCACCCCAGGGGATGTGGTCCTCCCAAGCCAACACACAGGGTTTTTAGACCTCTGGTGTGGCAAACTGCTGCCAACCCAACAGCAGGTGCTGGGCCTTGGAAGGAGACAGGAATGTGCTTTGCAGGGAGGTTTCCTGATGAGATGACAGGCTGGCCACGGGCAGCCAGGCTCTGCTGACATCACAAGCAGACCAAACTGGGGGCATCTCCCTGCACCCTGAGGGGCAAGTGCATCACTCCAGGGAAAAGATGGCAAGGCACCAGCAGCACTGTGGGGCTGTGCTGCCCCAGGCACAGTGGGAGATGCAGCTCTGCCTGCACCAGGGGTCTGGGCTAGGGCAAGGACCCGTTGATGGCAAGGCATGTGGGCATCCCCAGAGCTGAGGGACAGCTGTGGGTCCTCCCTTCCCCATCAGTGTTGGGGAGCAGCTGGGCAGCGTGTGCCCCAGTCATAGCTGCCTCTCTGAGCACAGCCTCAGGCTATGGGCACTGACTCCATCACCCTGACACACTGCCTCCACCACAAAGTCTGTCACTGGAACGTCCTTGTTCTCCCTCTGCCAGCCCTGAACATCACCTGCAGATCCTGCACCTCCTGCCCAGCTCCTGGCCTGTCCCAGGGTCTGTGGCAGGGAGCTTTGCCATCCTGGGGCAGCTGGTGGGGGGCTGGGGGGGTGTGCTGCAGGGCAGGGCCCGGGGGTCTGCCCCAAGGGTGAAAGCAGTGCTTCATGGGGATGGGGCTGACAGGGCCATGCCAGCGGTGCCAGGCAGCTGCCTGCTGTGCTGCCTACCCTCAGCCCCCTGACAGCTCTTCAGGGGTCAGGGGCACAACGGTCCCACAGCCTTGCACCTCCCATCACCCCCAAATTTTCCTGGCCCCTGCAACAGGGATGGGAATGGGCTGGTCCCCTGTGCATCCTGGGGCAGGTAGAGCTGTGTCTGGCTCAGCCTGAGCACCCACAAGGCTGGCAGGAAAGGGAGGGCATGGATGTGCTGGGGAGAGGGTGAAGGGCAGGTGCTGGGGTGACCCCATAACTCATCAGGGGACCCTCTGGCACCCCCAGACTTTGTCAGGCTCCCAGAGGTGACCCAACTCCCCTGACACACACAGAGGTCTCACCAGGCACTCGTGCAAACGGGGCAGAGACTGAGATGATGCAGGGAAATAGGAAGCATGTCATCAGAAGGTATAAAATGATGGGACAGCCTGTGGTGCCCAGGCACGGGGCTCAGCCCAGGTTTATGCCCATGTGGGCTCTTTAATACTCCCTTCTATACCTCCCCCCACTTCGTTCCTCCTGCTCCTGTCTCCACAGTTTGTTCCTGCACCCCTCCCTCCCCTGGGTTCAGGTGCTCCATGGCAAGGTGCTGTCCAGCTGCTCATGAGAAGGAATAAATACAAAGCAAGACTTAAGGCAGGGGTCTCACTTCCACCCCACAAAGCCATGGAGTGCATGGTGGGGACCATTCCACTCCAGGCTCCCCAGAAGTTCCTCTGAGCTTCCAGAAGATGCTGTCCTCACTTTGCTAATTCAGAATTGGACCTGAGCTCGACACCCCACCCCCTACCCCCCCCCAAAATGTCTTTGATATTAGACACCAGAGCAGATTGCTCCTGCCCCAACTGGCACATCCAACAGCAGGAGGGCACCACCAGTGAGGGCATCCACGTGATCCAGAGAGGAACTTGACTTTATGGATGCCAGGAATGTAATTTAGAAATGATCTGCTGGCTTTCTTTTGAACATAAAGCAGCTGCCATGGAGCCAGACTTCTCCTGAAGATGCACGAACCTGGATTTCTTATTTTTACTCTTTTCTGTGGCTTCTTTGGGAGGGAATCCTTCACCTCTCTGCTGCTGGGGTCAGGATGCTGGTTTGCTCTCTCAGTGAACTTTGGTCATTTGGGTAAACTGGGCTAGAAGGAAACAAGGGGAAGGTTTGATGTTGACATGGGTTCACATCAACATCTGTGGCTTGCAGTGGCTTGCGTAGCAGAGCCAGTCTTTACTGACAGCTTGGCATGGTCAGACAGCTCCCTTCTTCCAGGCCTCAGAGGTGCCCATGGACAGGGAGGCTGAGCTGGAGGCCCTGCCAGCAGCTGCCTGGACCTTCTGGAGAGGCAGTGTCCCTGTCTCAGGGAGGCAGACAAGTCTCAAGGATTAGCACTGAGTGGGACCCAAGGTCTCTTGTTGTCTCAGTGGCCAACGTGACACTGGTTATCTACTGCTGGAAACCAAGTCAGCCAAGCAAGGCAGCCCTGAGACCAAGCGATTCAGAAGGTTTATTGCTGCTGTGCACCATGGATTTTCTATGGAAAGGGCAGGATTCAGCTGCTGCTACACCTGATTTGCCCTGCTGTTGCCCCCATCAACTGAGAAATGGGAGCTCGTTCAGGCCAAGCCTGATGTCTTTTCAGGACATCTCCAGGTGTGAGATGAGGAATGGGTCTTTTTCCTGGAGAATTCGGTAGAGCTGCTCCTGTGCCCCCACCCCTTTCTTCTCAACCATCTTCAGCAAAAGTCTGTTCTTACTTTGACTTGTTTTTTGAGCTTGCACCTCCTCCTCTTCATCGCTGTTGATGACGTTTGCATCCCGTAAGTGAAGCAGAATGGTGGGGATCTGCCTCATCCTGCAGCAGAGCTCAGCCTTGTGCATCTTTATGAAGGTTGCACCTGGCAGACACCAAGCCCATGTCACCGTGCTGCACATGGCAGGTGGGTCTCACCCTGCAGTACCCAGCACCCTAAGCTGGCAGACACCATGGCTCTACACCCTGTCCCACAGCCACGTGTCTCCATCCCTCCACCAAAAAGCATGGGCTCCTGCTGTGCCAGTGATGGGAGCACTGGAAGAACTGATTCAGTGAGAAGTGATCATGCTGAATAGATTGGTATAGGTGGAGCTTAAGAGACAATTAATACAACTTTAATAGAAGAATTTTCATAGCTTTAAGAATAGTTGAAGAGAAAGCTGTGACTGTGGAAGCTGCTTGTGAGAGCAGAGCAAAGCTTAACCATCACAGTGCAACAGCCACAGCCTGGAAGATAAAGAAGTAAGAATTGGTGTGTTTTTAGGAATAGATTAGTTTTGAATTGGTGTGTTTTTAGGAATAGATGAGTTTTGAATTGGTGTGTTTTTAGGAATAGATTAGTTTTGAATTGGTGTGTTTTTAGGAATAGGTTAGTTTTGAATTGGGGTGTTTTTAGGAATAGGTTAGTTTTGAATTTTAGCAGAACTTGGCTGTGATCACATCAGCTGTTTCATGAAAGCAGCTACAAAACTGAACCATGACAGTGCAACAGCCTTGAAACCAGAGGAAGGAGGAGATAGAGGAGTCATAAATAATGAGACTAATGACCAATTAAAAGACTGAGTCTATCTTGTTTTCAGTGAAAAACTAACTAGTCAGTGCAGGTGTTGGGAGCCCAGATCAGCATGGAGAAACCTGCAAAGAGCATGAGCTGAGAGAGAGGAAGACGTCCAGCCTTCATCCCTGCAGACCACCAGAAGACCCCCTGAGTGTCACTGAGCATGCTCTGCCTGGGGGGAGTTAATGGAAATGACTTCCTGGAAATAATTTGCATAACCCTGCCTTTTCTTAGGAATTATAATGAATCTGTGTAATTAATCTGTATCAATATGAGCAATTTGGCTGTAATGGGGGCACACATTGGGAGGAGCGATGGATCCCTGTGTGCCCAGTGCTGCAATAAAGGATCCCTGCTCAATAGTCACCAAGGCTGGGGAGTTTTGATTCCAGCTTTCTGAGGCATCAGAATGGCAAGCTGGCAGCTGGGACTGTGAAGTCAGAGCTGGGGGAGGTCAGGTTGGTGGCAGCCCCCATCAGCTGCAAGTGACTGTCCCCTCTGGGATTCCTGCAGCATCTGGGCATGAACACACCATCTGGTGTCCCCCCTGCAAGGGGAGCAGCTCCTGACTCAGAACACCTGTTGCTCAAAGGCCTGAGATCTCACAGGATTGGAATGGTTTGAGTGGAAACTGAGCCTGGAGAGGAGCTGACCCCAGCAGGGTGCTGAGCAACCATGATCAATGCAGTGGGCAGCACTGCCTGGCTTCTCCCAAGCCTCCACCCAGTCCTCCTGTGCAAGGCTGTAGTGGGAACCCATATGGCATCTCCCTGTAGCATCACAGGGTAGTTTGGGTGGGAAGGGACCTCAAAGCCTCCCCAGTGCCACCCCTGCTGTGGGCAAGGACACACACCACCAGCCCAGGGTGCCCAAAGCTCCATCCAACCTGACCTTGAGCCCTGCCAGGGATCCAGAGGCAGCCCCAGCTGAAGCAAGTGGAAAGCAAAGCCCCTTGGTCAGAACCTTCTGGAGCTGCTCTGAAGGTGGTCCTGCTGCCCCCTCTGCCCATGCCAGTTGCAGGCTCCTGCCCAGAGGTGTGGCTCATGTCCTGCACAGGGGCTCTCAGCCCCTGAGCTGGCTGTTAGGGGTCCCACTTACCAGAACCCAAACCAATTGTTCTTGATGGACTGTGAACTGCACTAGCTGCAGCTCATTCTCTGGAGCAACAGCAAATTCCCTGTCCCCAAGAAGGCAAACCAGTGTGGGGGGGTCACCTTTACCCACCAGTGTGGCACAGAGCATGCTGCCAGCAGTGTGGGGAGAAACATTTGAGGTTGCAGCTTGCAAGACCTTTTCCCCAGAAACTATCAGAAGTATGGGAAAAGAGGCTGGTAGCTGCCTTCCAGCAGAGGAGGGTGAAAGAGAAGTAGATTGAGACTCCAGAGCTGGAGCTCTGAAAAATTGTACTGACCTTCTGAAGAGGTCCTGGAGAAATGGCCAGGAAGATTAACATCACCTGAAGGAGCAAGGAGAGAGATCAGTAAATCTGCCATCTCTGAAATGATGGTGCCTCACCTTCCACGAGGTCTTTCTGAGGTGCCTAATCCTCCATGAAGCCATTAGCCTCCAAGATCTTCTGCCTGGGGAGAACTCAGGAGAAGGTCCTGGGCTCTGCAGTAGGCATTACTTGTTTTGAGTGCTGGGTTAGGCTAACAGAGAAGGGGTGTGAAGGCACCCTTGGCCCCCTGGGCACACTGCTGGCTCATATTCAGCCTGCAGTCACCCAGCACCCCCAGGTCCTTCTCTGCCTGACAGCTCTCCAGCCAGTCTCCCCCAGCCTGTAGCTCTGCAGGGGGTTGTTCTGTCCCATGTGCAGCACTCTGCACTTGGCCTTGTTAAACCTCATCCCCTTGGGCTCAGCCCATGGGTCCCATCTGTGACAGTCTCCTGGCTCTGCAAGCAGAAGCCAGGAGAACAGAGAGACACCAGCAGTGCTGTCATCTGCTCTTAAAGCCCAGCCTCTGGAAAGCCCCATTAAATCTGTGGCTGACCACGGTCACAAAATGGGTGAGGTCTGCATGGGTGGCACACCCCAGCTTTTGGTAAGGCAAACGAGCCCCTAGGTGGACCTGCTGTGCCTACCTGCTCTCAGTGATGCCTTCCACACCACAGTGTCACTGCGCTTGTCCATCATATGGAGCTCCATCTCCTCTGCCATGTTCTTGATGTAGAGCTCAAGGAAGGGCTGCTGTTCCTTGGGGCTCTTGTAGCAAAATGGCAAGCGTGGCTGTAAAGACAAGGAAGGGAGTCTGAGCTGCAGGGAATTCACATCCATCATCCCAGAACTAATTCACATCCAGCCAGGTGTGTTCCCTGCTCACACCAGCAAGAGGAAAGATGAGGGAAGATGCTCAGGGCTCTGCTGTGCTGCCAAGATCAGCAGGTCTGGTTGGAAGTGACCTCTGGAGGGTTTTGTCTGACCTGCCTCTCAGAGAGGGAGCGATGTCAAGTCTAGATCTCATCAGCCAGGGCATTGTCAGGCTGAGTAGTAGCAATCTCAGAGAGCAGAGGTTTCCCACCTGGTAACCCTCTCTCATGGCTGTGTGTCCACTGAGTGGCAACACTTCTCCTAACATTAGGCTGGAACTTCCCAGGTTGCAGCTTTGGGCTTTTACAGCTTTTAACCCGATGCTGCTGAGAGCTTGGCTCTGCCACCTTCACAACTGCTCTTCAAAGCAGAGTGCCCAGCTAGTGCCTGGCCATTCTGGGAACTGGGAAAACCAAGCCCTGCCTCATGACTCCTGGGTTCAAGGCTGTCTCTCAGGTCAGCACTGGGTCCAGTGTGGGGTTTCTCAGTACAAGACAGGAAAGGATGGGGGGTGGAGAAAGAGAAAAAGAAGAAAGGGAACAATCCCACTTACTTCAGGTGTTATCTCCACAGAGATATTACTGGTCACCCAGTAATCACAGCCAAAGAACAGAGGGTTGAATGGAGAAGCCTTGGGAATAACCTTTGAATTCCAGTCGCTTTCTTGTTTTTCAATGGCCTGTAAACATCAGGAGTTACTTTTGGGGGGGCAGGGGGGGGAAGCAAAGAGCTGTGAACTGCAGGGAGCCCTTGGAAAGCCATGGTGAGAAGAGAATGACCTGTCAGAAGAGGCACTGGGCTGTGTTACAGGCAGCTTCAGGGCCAGGTAGGTCCTGTGGCACAAGCAGGAACCTCCTGTGTGTGGGCAGGACCCCGGGCAGGGGAATGCACCATCACTGTGTGGGGGCTAGGGGCTGGCACAGGACAGCAGCTGGCTGTGGCCAGTACAGGCCTACATCTGCTCTGTGTTGCAGAGTATCCCATGCCATGGCTTCAGTCGTGCTAGGACATGCTGTCCTAGCTGAAAACACCAGAGGCATCTGAGGAAGAGGAGGGGGAGGGAGGCAGGAGCAAGGATGCTGTCCTGCACTGAGACATGGGGCACAGTGTGGCATGTGAGTCAGAGGCTGCTGGAGGAAGAACTGGGAGGTATCTCTGCTTATCTCCTCCAGTCCCTGAAAGGACCTAGAGGAAAGCTGGGAAGGACTGTGGCTGTTTGTAAGGGCAGGTAACGATGGGACGAGGGGCAATGGTTTTAAACTAGGGCAGGGCAGGGTTAGATGACATCTTAGGAAGAAGCTCTTCACTCTGAGGGTGCTGAGACACTGGCACAGGTTGCCCAGGGAGGTGGTGGAGGCCCCATCCCTGGAGACCCTTAGGTCAGGGCAGATGAAGCTCTCAGCAACCTGATCTAGTGAAGGTGTCCCTGCTCACTACAGGCATCTGGACTAGATGGACTTGGAAGGTCCCTTCCAGCCTAACACACTTTATGATTCTATGATGACCAAATCCTGTCCCTGCTGCCACAGCCACCCCAGATGGCATCCTCTGTTAACCTGGGCAAGCTCCCTCTGCCTTACCTGCTTCACAGAGTTGTCATCTGGGATCAGGTAGAGGTGCAAGGTTGTGTTTGCAGCACTGAGCTGCTGGAAGATCAGCACCAAGGAGTGAGCAGGGAATGACCGTAAGGTTGAACGTAACCTCCTCCAGAGCACCCCGAGCAGTGAGAAGCTGGGATTCTCCAGGACAGCAGAGAAAGCAACCAGGCTGGTTGGTCTCTCAAGGGCCATTATCCCAGATTTAAAATGGGCAATGGCACACAAGCTGGTATCTGCAGCTTCTGCAAGAGACAGCAAAGGCAACAAGTCCTGTTCAGGTGTCCTGGCGCCCTCTCATGCTGCCTTCTAAGTAAGCACAAAGGAGGTGTGCACCCACATGGGATGACACGCTGTATTTTAGGTGCCATGTGTGCCCTGGGCTTTGGGGGTCAGCAGGAGCTGCTTTGGCAGCCTTTCTGCAGGCTCAGAGAGCCACTGATCTGAAGGTGGCAGCTTGGCACCATGAGAGCAGCCAGACTGCACCCATGCAGCATCCTGCACACAAGCACCACACTGTGTGCTCTGGGGAGGCTGAGGGTCACTGTGTGAGGAGTCACTCTGGGGTTTGATCACCAGAGCAGCCTGAGCATCCCCAAGTGGTGTCTGGGCATCCTGAGGTGACATCCCCAGGGCTGGCTGGGGCAGAGAGCCCTGCTGAGGCCCAGGCACCTGGACCATCTCTGGAGCAGGCTTTGCTGTTAACCAGACAGATTCATTGTCTTGCTTGGCACAGCCCCCTCAGCAAAAAGCCACTTTTGACTGACACAGACATGCCAAAGCACCTTGCATGGCATGTTCCAGTCCAGAAGAGGACAGAGATTTGCCAGGAACACCCTCAGGCAGCACCCCGAGTGCCTGATCCCCAGCAGAGGGAACCTGAGCTCCTCCACACACTCTGCAGCCCAGCTCAGCAGCAGCAGCTCCCTCCCCACTCACTGACAACAGCTCGTTAAGAGCTCTGCAGGGCAGGTGTCCATCTGCGCTGCAGATGTGACATCCTCATGTCATCTGGGTGAAAATGGCCAATTTAATTCCATTTATCCTTCTGTTTGGGCCAGCTCTGACTTCCTCTATCTCCCCCTGGGGTGGTCCAGCCTGGGGGTAGATGCAGCCAGTGCCATCATCCTGGTGGAGCAGCGCAGGGATGGTCATTGCCACCCGCAGCTGACACAGATGCAGAGCTGAGACCCTCCCCAGGGGCTGGTCTGCCCAAGGGCTGGGGCAGTGCCTGGGCCATCAGAGCAGCTGGGAGGAGACAGTGGGTGAGGAGGGGCTGGTGGTGGAGCGGGAGCTGGGGAAGAGACAACTGTGAAGGCTTGAGAGGATCATAGCATCATAGAATGGCATGGGTTGGAAGGGACCCCAAGGATCACAGAGCTCCAACCCCCCTGCCACAGGCAGGGCCACCCACCTCAGGCCTGGAGCTACACAAGGTTGCCCAGGGCCCCATCCAACCTGGCCTTGAACACCTCCAGGGATGGGGCACCCACCCCCTCTCTGGGCAGCCTGTTCCAGCCCCTCACCACTCTCTCTGTAAAAAACCTCCCCCTGAAGAGATGGAGAGGATGGAGGACACCAATGCAAAGCAGGGGAATACAAGGGAGTATGGGAGACCTTGGAGGGAAGGGTCTGAAGGGGCGTTTCCAAGGAGCCAGAGATGTCCCTGGGCAGGGGCAGGCTGGGGGATGGTGGCCTGGGAGACCCAGGTTCATGCAGCTGATATACCTGCCAGGCAGATGAAGTGGGGCAGATACACTGCCTGCACGACCTCAGGCTGCACCTTGATGTTGAAGAGGGGTCCAGCAGGCACCCACAGTTCCTGGTCAGCCTTGCTGAGGTTTTGGGTCCAGGAGGTGTATCTGTAGGTGATGGTCACTGCAGACTTCACCTTGAAACCAAGGCCTGTGATGCAGCACTGGAAGATGCCTGCAGCAGGGACGTGAGCTCTGCAGGCAGGAGAGACAACAGGCTCATGTTACCTGGGACAGGGCTTTTAGAAGGGGCTCCCACTTCCCCCAGCAGCTCTTACTGGTAGATGGTGCGCTGCTTCAGAGGGTCCTGGGTTATCTCTGGCATCAATTGTGGAAGATCCTGCAACACAAGTGTGGCCAGTTGAGCACCGAATGGGGTGTTGTGCACTGGGAGCTGCTTGCAGGAGGCGTGCTGGGGTTTACAGTGAGCTTGGCAGTGGAGCTCAGAGCCTGGCAAGCAGCAGCAGGGGATCAGCAGCGGCTGCCTGTGCCTAGAAAGGCCTCACTCTCATCAGTGAAGAGGCTGGAAAAAACACTGACTGGCATCTCCCCTGCCCTCAGCTCCTAAACAAGCACTGGTCATGTCTGAGGCTCGTGACTCTTTGATGCAGATCTCTGCAGCAGTGCCCAGGAGAAGTGCAGCATGCAGGCACAGCAAGGAGGACTGGACACTTTTCCCTGCTCAGTTAGATGACACTGGGGTAGGGAAAGCATCAGTTACTCCATGCATCCCCCATGATCAGTTAGTCCATGCATCCCCCATGATCCCCCTGGGAGCAGAGCAGCTCCCCGAGCTCCAAACTCCGTGTTTCACCCATTTTTAGGATTTACTTTGCAAATGGGAATTCCAGATAGGAAAGGGTTTGTTTCCTGAGAGAGAAAACACTGCTGGTTGTGACTTTCTTGTGAGTAAAGCCTGGGCTCTTCCCTCTCTGCCAGGGTGCATCAGCAGAGAGGTCAGTGCCCACAGGCAGACAGAACGCTTAGCAGTGGGAGTGCAGCTGGGGTGCAAGCACGTGGAATTCGTCTGCCTGTGACTTTGAAAAGTGGGGCAGTGCCTGCTGCTTGTGTTAGCATAGCAAAAGGGAGGGAGAAGAATCTTATGGAGGGTGAAGAATTGCAGCAAACAATTTGAAGGTACAGCTAACCACTGGGTGAGAGCTGGGTCCTTTGGGTGCTGCGGTGCTGTCTGCAGAGCCCTTACCTCCTGCGTGCAGTGCTGGCATCGTGAGCCCTGGTTCAGCAAGTAATAGGTCTCCTACAGAGAGGAACACAGGGGAAAGAACTCAAAAGCTTTTCCCCCTCCAGCCAGGCTTGCCTGCTGGAGGCAGCAGGAGAGGGCCTCTGTGAGCACAAGCATGCCCCACAGCAGGTGCAGCGCTGGGCTGCTCCCCATACCTCCAGNGCGTGCTGGGGTTTACAGTGAGCTTGGCAGTGGAGCTCAGAGCCTGGCAAGCAGCAGCAGGGGATCAGCAGCGGCTGCCTGTGCCTAGAAAGGCCTCACTCTCATCAGTGAAGAGGCTGGAAAAAACACTGACTGGCATCTCCCCTGCCCTCAGCTCCTAAACAAGCACTGGTCATGTCTGAGGCTCGTGACTCTTTGATGCAGATCTCTGCAGCAGTGCCCAGGAGAAGTGCAGCATGCAGGCACAGCAAGGAGGACTGGACACTTTTCCCTGCTCAGTTAGATGACACTGGGGTAGGGAAAGCATCAGTTACTCCATGCATCCCCCATGATCAGTTAGTCCATGCATCCCCCATGATCCCCCTGGGAGCAGAGCAGCTCCCCGAGCTCCAAACTCCGTGTTTCACCCATTTTTAGGATTTACTTTGCAAATGGGAATTCCAGATAGGAAAGGGTTTGTTTCCTGAGAGAGAAAACACTGCTGGTTGTGACTTTCTTGTGAGTAAAGCCTGGGCTCTTCCCTCTCTGCCAGGGTGCATCAGCAGAGAGGTCAGTGCCCACAGGCAGACAGAACGCTTAGCAGTGGGAGTGCAGCTGGGGTGCAAGCACGTGGAATTCGTCTGCCTGTGACTTTGAAAAGTGGGGCAGTGCCTGCTGCTTGTGTTAGCATAGCAAAAGGGAGGGAGAAGAATCTTATGGAGGGTGAAGAATTGCAGCAAACAATTTGAAGGTACAGCTAACCACTGGGTGAGAGCTGGGTCCTTTGGGTGCTGCGGTGCTGTCTGCAGAGCCCTTACCTCCTGCGTGCAGTGCTGGCATCGTGAGCCCTGGTTCAGCAAGTAATAGGTCTCCTACAGAGAGGAACACAGGGGAAAGAACTCAAAAGCTTTTCCCCCTCCAGCCAGGCTTGCCTGCTGGAGGCAGCAGGAGAGGGCCTCTGTGAGCACAAGCATGCCCCACAGCAGGTGCAGCGCTGGGCTGCTCCCCATACCTCCAGATGCAAGCCCGCTGCTGCAGCCATGCCTTCCTCCCCAACCTCGCTGTACGGCTCAGTTATGCACTCCAGCATCAGGCATTGTGGCCTTAAAAGCTCCTCTGGGAACTGAAGGACCTCTAGCACATTGTCCATAGGGAGAAGCATTGGGGCTTCTGTGGGATAACAGGGAGACTGTGTCATTTCTGGCTCTGGTTCTGGAGAAGAAGCCATCCTCAGGCAGCCTCACCCAAGCTCCCTGATCCCATTCCTCGTGCTGACCCCCTTGGGCAGCACCAGGTGCTCAACTTCCACATCCCCCCCTCCAGGAACTGCGGCAGGAGACGCTCTCCCCACCACCGAGTGAGCTGACTGCCATGCAGCTCCTCCAGCCCTGCTGCACTGGCTTCTCAGTGGGGATCAGGGCATCACCTTACCTTGCCGTATACATTCGAGAGGTTCTCCATCATCACCTTGCACTGCAACAGCACCACAAAGCAGAGGAGAGCTCAGGAGCCAGGTCACATCCAGATGTGTATCCCATCCTCCTCCTCCTCTTCTTCACACCTCTGCCATGAAGCCTGTCCCTGCTGGTTTGTGCCCACCCACACCAAGCTGCCGGGCACCAGGAATCCCACCCCGGGAAGCAGCAGAGCGTGGGGCTGGGAACGTGCTCCCAGCCTCTCCATTCCTCCCTGCTGTCATGCAGAGGGCAGATTCCTCACTCAGCTTCCAGGACCAGAGTGTGTCCTCTCCCTCCTGCCTTCCCTCTGCACAGGCGCATCCTTGGGCCCCTGCCCAGCNGTAATAGGTCTCCTACAGAGAGGAACACAGGGGAAAGAACTCAAAAGCTTTTCCCCCTCCAGCCAGGCTTGCCTGCTGGAGGCAGCAGGAGAGGGCCTCTGTGAGCACAAGCATGCCCCACAGCAGGTGCAGCGCTGGGCTGCTCCCCATACCTCCAGATGTGAGGCACCAGCCGTGCCTTCCTCCCCAACCTCGCCGTGCTGCTCGGTTTGGGACTCCAGTGTCAAGTATTGTGGCTGGAAATCCTCCTCTTCCATCTCCAAGGGCTCTGTCAGATGTTCACAAGGGACACCCACTGGAGAGCTTCTCACCGATTCTGTGGGACAACAGGGAGACTGTGTCATTTCTGGCTCTGGTTCTGGAGAAGAAGCCATCCTCAGGCAGCCTCACCCAAGCTCCCTGATCCCATTCCTCGTGCTGACCCCCTTGGGCAGCACCAGGTGCTCAACTTCCACATCCCCCCCTCCAGGAACTGCGGCAGGAGACGCTCTCCCCACCACCGAGTGAGCTGACTGCCATGCAGCTCCTCCAGCCCTGCTGCACTGGCTTCTCAGTGGGGATCAGGGCATCACCTTACCTTGCCGTATACATTCGAGAGGTTCTCCATCATCACCTTGCACTGCAACAGCACCACAAAGCAGAGGAGAGCTCAGGAGCCAGGTCACATCCAGATGTGTATCCCATCCTCCTCCTCCTCTTCTTCACACCTCTGCCATGAAGCCTGTCCCTGCTGGTTTGTGCCCACCCACACCAAGCTGCCGGGCACCAGGAATCCCACCCCGGGAAGCAGCAGAGCGTGGGGCTGGGAACGTGCTCCCAGCCTCTCCATTCCTCCCTGCTGTCATGCAGAGGGCAGATTCCTCACTCAGCTTCCAGGACCAGAGTGTGTCCTCTCCCTCCTGCCTTCCCTCTGCACAGGCGCATCCTTGGGCCCCTGCCCAGCGTGCAGTGCTCCTTGTGCACACACCCCACAGCCACCTTGTGCTGCCTGTGCAGGCTCCTTCCTGCTGCGCTGGCCAGTGTCCCTCCATGGGAGATAGCCCAGTTTGCACCTGCTTCCACCTCCAGATGGGTCCTCCCCCACCTCCCCCAAGACCACCCTGCACTTACAGAGAAGTGAGCGGTTCAGAGAGCAGTTGGGTGTGATTTGATAGTGCCGCAGGGTGTGGTCATCCTCCATTCGTGTGTCATTGTAGTACAGCCGTCCTGTCTCGGGGGTCAGTAAGGAGTCCTGTGCATTCAGCTTGGACTTCAGGTCCCTCACCGTGTCATCCAGAGACACCAGCACTGAGAATTTTTTTCCATCATAACACGTAATGAATACAGAGAAGCTGTCAGGGCTGTCAGCTGGGAGCTGCTTCTCCTCCATCCTTCCCCTGTCAGCTCTCCCAGGGCTGAAGTTCCAGCTCCGTCACTTCCAGGGAAAGTGAAAGCTTTACTGGGTGATGTCAGGGCTGAGCTGTACCTTCACACCTCAGCTGAGCACTCCTCTTCCTGCCCAGGGCTGCCTGTACTGCTCTGCCTCCCTGCCTGCACTAGTATTCCCCCTGCACTGCCCTATTTGTACCTCTCTCCCTTGCTTCCTCCCCTTTCCCCTTCTCCCCAACCCAGTAGGGACACAGCACAGCTACTGGAGCGAGTAGGGGTCTTCAGCTGCCAGCCACGGGGTGGGGACAGTGTTCCCAAAACTACTGGGGGACCTGAGGTGAATGAAGGGATCTGTGCAGCTGGGCTGTGAGTCTGGTGGGGGGGGTGAGACTATTCCCCTGTCACAGTTTTGTGGGGCTGGGTTCTGGGGCTAGAAGCTCTCTGCAGGCCCCACAAACACCAGCCCACTCAAGGCTGGAGTCATTGTTGACCAAGGCCGAGCCCATCAGTGATGGTCACAGCACCTCTGGGAGTCACAGTGAGGAGAAAAAAACCACAAGCAGCTGCTCTGTGCTCCAGAGAAGGGAGTGAGAAGGTGTAAGGAGCTGTGCAGACACCAAGACTAGGGAAAAAGGAAGGTGGGGGAAGAATGAGGCACTCCAGGTGCCAGAGATTCCCCTGCAGCCCATGGACAAGGCCAAGGTGAAGCAAAGCAGGCTGTTTC
>VZTU01019403.1:5000-10000 GCA_013400835.1 Zapornia atra | reverse complement strand
AGTTCAGCAGCATTTGGAACCAAACCTGAATTGCCTGGGTAGCCTGCATGACAGAAAAACTTCACAATGCATGGAAATGGAAAAAGCACTCGGATCCCTTTATTAATATATACACCATATATACTAAAATTAAAGTTTCCAAACGCCTTTCCCTACAACAAAAACTAAAATTCAGTTAGGCTAATGCAAGCAAAAATAACGCATCTAAATTTTCTTTCACAGAGGCAGGGGTTAAGGAAACGCTAACACTTTCTTCATTCATCATCAGGTTATAAAGTGTGCCCTCAAACAAAGATTTTCTTTGAAGTATGTGGAGCTGAAAACACAAGAGACAGAGTATGCTGTCCTTTTACGTAGACATTAACTGGGCGTGATATGCAAGTGTGCTCTTTAAAACATATTATGTTCCTTCTGTCTACATTTTCTGACTTTGATAGACACAGATTTTCATCGATACCCCAGCATTTCATCTTCAAGTACTGGTATATCCTTTTCATATTGTACGTACAAAGGTTACCGTCACAGTTAACATTAATGAACAGTTAACGTATCACACAGCTTCTACTGTAAGTGCAGTGTATCTAAGCACAGTATATTGTAAGTACCGCACTGCCTGACACCCTGACAGTACAGAACTGGACCTGCATCAGACAATGCTTTTGCTTACTTGAAGCCCCCACATTCGTTTTAATAAGAGTCTGGGTGCGACTGCAGATCCAGCTGCACAACTGGGGCCTGATGCAACACCGTGGGGCGGCTGGGAGCAACAGGCACCCTCCACTGACTGTACCAACCCCAACAGCATCACGGTTGGATGCACAACATCGCAGACTTGAATTGAGCAAAACCCCCCCATGTTTATGACTGTTTAAATTTGCTGCACAAAACAGCATTTTAGTTCGTTTAAGAATAACAAATTGTTTATTTGTGCCTCCTGTGAGAAATTTAAGCAATTTTCTAAGCACCTAGATTCTTTTTACATTTACTTTTTACTGCCACAGAGTCCACTGAACTTCAAATCTTCCAAAGTGGGTTTCCTTTTAATATCTGTAAATCTATCACAAAAAGATATTCTCTCTAGTTTCAGTCTCAAGGCAATGATTTGGACACTTATAGGTGTACTTTGTTTAGTGTCACCTATGGTGTAGATTGGATAGATTTTGTAAAAGATAGCATTACTTTTAAAGAAACATACAATTTGACAAGCTATTGCATTTTACCTTCATTTTATCGCCATATTTTTCATCACACTCATTGTTTTCCAACTGTCACTAAATTGTTCATTTTCTTAGTCTGCTACATTCGTAGACCTATTTACTGTTTATAAAGCAATATGCACTTACAGGTTTTGGAGATGGCTTGGGCTCCGAGGGTCGCATGTGCAAGTGGGTCATCATTGCTTGAAGACGTTCGCGTTCTTTAGAAAGCTGTTAAGAAAGGGTGAGATCAGAAGCATTTTAGAAATGACTGATACAGCTATTTTACTGCAGTGATACATCTTATCATTGAGCTTGTCTCGGTGTAATGATTCCTGCATATAAAAGTCTATGTCAGGAGAAACTTATCTGAGAGGAAATGCAACTTCGGGCATGGAAAGAAAGAAAGGGAAAAAAAAAAACCCCACCGAAAAACTTTTATAGCCTTTCATATGTTAAAAGGTCAGAGAAAACAAATAACACTTCATCTTTTTGTCAATAAGAGAATTGAGGTCACAGTTGCCTCGACAGTAACAAGTTACTAAGACCATAAATTAGAAGGCCCATAGTGTCTCTTTAAAGTCCTGTGGACACTGTTAGCAATGGACTAGTGCCAACAGCTGTGAAGGGGTGAAGGGTCCTCAAAGCACAGTGCCTGCCAGGATTGTCTACACACTTCATCCTTTCCCACTGAGGTCCAGTTAGTGCCCCCTGCAATCTGCCATCATCAATCTAATTCAATAGAGTGACAGAGCCCAGGCAGTGTGAAACGCTGAACTCTGCCACCGAGTCGGCATCGACACTGCACTGGGTCTCATTACAACTGATGGACCTTACTTCACTAGCAGTCAGACAAAGCAAAAAAATGGCATAATTGGTCACACTGCAAGCTAAATCTTCACTTGGACTGTTACATTACAGCCTAGCCTTTGTAAATGGTAAACAGTTCTTAAGAAGCCTTTAAATTGCTTTTAGAAAACATGTTACAGAAACCTGTACTTTTTCGTAACTGATACCTTTCCCATTCACAAGCTACGTAAATATGTGTAGTTTCTGACTCAAACAAAAAAAAAAAAAAAAGGAAAGCAGAGGAAGTGTTCGAAGTATGTAACTTGTTGATAAAACTAGCAGAAATGCTCAAAATTGTATTCTTGTGATATGACTTTGGATATCCACAACACGATTACAACTTTAATTGCAACAAGAATCACTCGGTGCCATTTTCCAGAGCGTTCTGTCATACTTTCTTGCGTGAACTCAGCTCAAGAGAGTATCTGTATGCTGAGATTAGAGCAAGGAAATTCCTAAGTAATTTTAAGAAGAGGAAACCACCTGTACTACTGCAGGTATTTTGGGTGTGCTGGATATAATTTGGTCAGTGCATCTTAAAGAACGTCTGAGGCAGGGAGTGACAAAAAGGTTTCTTCTTAGGCTTCACATTATGTGTGTGACACTTTGGAGACACGTTATTTGCCATGACGTAAATTCCTAATAAACAAATTAAGCTAACACTGTCCTGTAAATCTTATAAAAGAAACTGCAGCTTTGCCTGGGTTTATAAAGCTTTCATTTTAAGCTCGTGACAATAAATGGCATTATCGTACGCTCCTCTCATCGCTTTGGGCTTCCAGCATTAAAGTACAAAAGACCCAAAGAGTTCTCCTTGGCTGAAAGAAGAACAAATATCCTTACATGCATGAGAACAGTGGGACAATATGCTAAAAGGCGAGAAAGCCGAAAGGTCTTTATCCTTCTTTCTTCACACATGGCAACAAATGGGGAAGGGAGGGGAAATTTCAGTCCCTCTCTGTGTCCCTTGGGCTCCTGCCCAGAGGGGAAAGGACTCCGGAGGAACACCCTCCTGGGGCTCTCATACAGGCCCTGAACGGTCGTCCTGGGCTGCCAAGGTTTGCGCCCAGCCTCAGAGCCTGGTTAGCGTCCCCTCAATACTGGGAGACCCCAGGGGTACTGAGCACTTCTTCAGCAGGCTGGAGGGAGCATTCACAAACACGCAGTGACCTCTAATGGTTAGAGCCTGAACAGGGCACCCGAGTGCTGCCGTCCCAGACGCTGGGCTCCCTGGGGACCCACCAGACTGCGTTGGACATTACATCGTCTGCTGGCAGTAAAATGCCCACCATCAGCTGGGGGTCCTTTTTTTGGGTGGAGATACACTCTGCTACTCCCTTTGTCCTGCAGAACGGCACAGGCAAGTGTGAAGTCAGAAGGCGAAGAAGGAAGAGGGATCCTGACCCAGCGTTTCGAGGACTGAAGAAGGCTTGGATCCAGTCTCTCCCCCAGGGACCGCATTTTTCATTCATGACGAATGGCATTAGGGTCTTAGTTCAAGCAAAATACTGTACACAGTGCTGATGTTAGATAATTACTGCCTAACTTGCAGTGCAAAAAAAATCTTGAAGTTAAAAAAAACCACCCTCTTGTTCATGAATATCAACAAATTTCATGTGAGAAACATATGGCTTTAAGCTCAAGGCACTAAGGCTTTTTCACTAAATTTTCAATTCAGTTTAGGTTAATAGCAAATAGGTGATAGGACATGTCACAAACCTGTATTTCTAACTGCTGAACCACTTGCATTTGCACCCGACACTGAGCAGTGCTTCTGTCATCCAATGCATGTTCATTGTTAAGGTGCCTGGAGAAGAAAGACAGTATTAGTAAGACAATGTTAAGATGAGGAAAATTTCTTTCAGAATTCATTTTTCTCTCCTATGCATATGTCTTACATTAGCTTCATTGGGGGTTATGCAAAAAGACCTAATCAGAGCATGCCTCAGATACAACAGTTCCAAAAAAACCCCAAACCGATTATTTCATGTAGTTCTACAAAGTTTCTCAGTGTTGACTGCTAGATACCCAGTTCCTATCTCCCAGGTCACATATGCCATCTAAAGGCCAATGTAACTGTTTAACAGTATTTGGTAGAGACACTTTACTGATTTCCACTCCCTGTTGCTGGTGCAGACGAGCAGAAAAATCACCCTACAAATGATTCTTCAAAAGACAGAATTGCTCTTAGGCTGCTTACACAACTGAGAATTAATGTAGACTTTGTTAAGCTTTCTCTATCTGCTCCTCTTTAATCGTTAAGCAAAAACAACAACAGAACATCCGTTCCCCCTTCCCCAGAACAGAGCTGCAGGGGAACATCACTGATTTTCACTGCAGTTTCCAGAAGTAGCCTCTGAAGATGATGATGATGGCAGTGATCAAGCTTCCTGGTCTGAGGAAGACTGCAGAAAAATAGAGGCAGGGGAAGGAACAGCTACACACCTTACACACACAGCAAGCCTCCTGGGACATACTGAGGCTGGTTTGGAAAAGCAAAACCCACACTTGGCAATGGGGAAAGAGGACCTCAGCAAACAGCTGGCTGTACCTAAGGACAGCCCAGACCCAAGCGGCTGTCCCCTGTACCGTAGGTTTCAATCGAGCACAACTTTACAAAGCTCATTTAACACTGTTTTTTGAAGGACAGTGGTTTCAGTTTTTGCTTTTTCCCAGCATCAAAGCAGTCCCTTTTTGAGCTTTAACAGTGGGTTTGCTGCTCCACTGAGAAGAAAACGTAAGGATCAGGCTAAAGAAGGAATGGGAGCAAAGGAGTTTTGCCTTTGAATGTGGCTATTTCCACGGTAGGCACGAGGGGTAGGCTTTGCAGGGACCATGGTCGCAGATGGTCTCCCAGTTAGACAAAATAAGTTATCCATACCACAGAGGAAATGTATCTTCTCCTTTTTTCTTTTTTATCAGAATTAATGAGGGAACTGTGTAGTTATTTGATTG
>VZTU01019390.1:0-40794 GCA_013400835.1 Zapornia atra | reverse complement strand
TTTCCACAGGAGGGGACGGCCCCCGCCACGGTGCCCCCCGCGCCCAGCCGCGGGAAGCCGGGCAGCGCCTTCGGGATGATGCTCGCCTCGGCGGGGCGGGGACAGACCCGGGCGCTGCGGGCAGCTGACGGGGCGCGGAGGCTAGTGAGCCGCAGCCCCCGGCGCCCCCTCTTCCCAGCCGGGATGGGGAAGCGGCGTCCTCCGGTGAGCCGTTCCCGCTCTCCGCGGGGAAGGGTTCTGCCGGGCCCGGCCGCCGCCAGGCTGCGCGCAGCGGGGCAGAAGCCGGCGACGCCGCTGGGTCCGCGCTGGCCGAGGGACCGTGGGCGGCCGGTGGAGCCCGAGCGGGGCGGGCAAGGGCAGTGTGTCCTGTGTCCCATTCCCCCTTCCCTCCATCCCCCGGAGCGGGCTGCAAGGACCGACAGCAAAATCACCTAATGAAAGGCAGAAAATGATAGATTTCACGTTAGGTAAAAGAGCTTTCTTCAAGCAAAAAGTAAGATCCCGCTAATTATAAAGTCAATAAAACTAACGGTGGTGTCGATTGATCCCCAAATAAAGAAGTTAATTAATATGTGCCCGAGCAGCTAATACTGCAGCCCGGTCATGGTGGCCCCTCAGTTACCACCCCAAGCACAGCCTCGAACGTTCTCAGCCTCCTCCAAGGAAACTTGTCACGTCCTACCTGCCCCGTTTAAAATACAACTAGTTTAAATATAGTTGCCTAACAGTCTCGCGCAGGTTATTGATGTACGTAACGCCGACTGTGATGGATAAGTACGATGTGAATTTCAAATCTTTACAATATGCTCCGATATTGGCATGTCTGTCTTCAAGATGATTGTAATAAAAACCCATGAAAAATGTACTTTCATCCCAACAGGGAAAGAGGATTGGGTGGTGTAAGGGAACTGTGTATTTTTTAGCGCAGCTGTGATTAAAATAAAATAGTCTTAACGGGATATTTTTGGACAGGAATACTTACGTTCCTGGTTTCCTTGGGCTGTAATACCTAATAAGTCTATAGGCCGACAGAACTTGGCCAGGGCTCTTCTGTTTCTATTTTATGTCTTAGAGTGTCTGAACCTATATAAAACCCCATAGGTTTCATGAAATTTAATTATGGCTGTTCCACGAGCCAGCCAGCGCACACACACAATATATGCTTCCCGCAGATAAAATTTTAGCATGGGATTTACATGGAGATATACCGGCCCGGGAAGGGGATTTAGAGAAGAGATCAAATAAATCACCTAGGAAGGAGTAAACACTTGTTTCTGTCCTCGTAGAGCCGATCGCGCCTTCGCAGCAGGAGCTTAGGCAGATTCTTACTTGGTGAAGTAGCAGTTTCCCACATCTTGTTCGCTCCCTACAGCAACACGGCGTTAGGTGAGCAGCGGAGTGCGATGGCAGCCAGATGTCGTACGGACAACTCCCGACACCGCCGCGCTGACTCCTACCTTCAGTCTTCCATCCAAGAACACTTAAAAGGAGGAAGAAAGGAAACACCGGGCTTAGCCGGCGCATAAAAGCGCGTGGAAATGTGCTAAAGTACCGCGCATAAAAAATTGACGTGCCTCGTGTTGTTCATTAGCAGCTCAGTGTTATTCCAGGCAGAGCTTTTAACCAGCGCACTTAAACTTGCCTTTCAGAAAAGCAGCATTGGAAGAGCCCCTGTGGTACCCAGCCCATGGTCCCGTGCAGCAGCAGTGTGCCCTTATGCGTACAGCGTGCCCTTACGAGTACAGCAGTCCTGCGAGTGAGCAGTGGCTGAATACTCGAGGAACACATGGTGTGGTTTGTGTAACAGTACACGCTGTGCTAACTCCTGCCCAGTAAATGTCGATCCTGGTCCAATTGCGTGGCCGTCCCCTTGAATTTTCAGTTTCTCACCGTCTCTGAGCCTGTTCATCCTCACTGTGAGGTACCAGCAGGTGAAAGTGCAACCTCAAAGGTCATCTACTACTTACGTTTTAAAAACAACAAACACAGATCTCTGTCACCCTTGCATCTTTGAGATGGGCAGCCAAGTTCTGAAAGGAACTGTAAAATCTATGTTCCTTCTTATCCTTTCCTATATTTGTGCTGCAGCTGCCCCTGGTTTTGCTGGGAGATCTGGTAAGCGCTCTCAAGAAACGTGCGTTGTCGCTACTCACACTTCACACGAGTGGCTGGTCTTCTCTCCAGATGTTCTTTAGGCAATTAAGTTAGTGGGAACGAAGAAAATCCTCAGAACTTTCTACGCCATGAATCTTGCTAGCCTGGCTGCAGAGCATGGCTTTTAGGATGTGTGTGAGTTGTTAGCCCAGTTATTGCTCATTTCCCTGACCGGGCAAAAGCTATGTTTCTGATGAGCCAGCCGAGTCCTCAATGCCCATCCTCTTCCTCAGCGGCGTGATGACAGCGTGCCTTAGGAAAGGCATGAGCAGCACAAACCCAACCCCTCCCCGGTCTGTGGCTGATTTTTGTTTTCGGGTGGCAGGGGCCTGGAAAGGCCCCCCTGAGCATGCTTCCACCCCTCTGTGGGCAGCCTGCTTGTGAGGAGGCAACAGCCCTGAGCGTGGGGTGCTCCTGCCTGCGGTGTTTCCCAGGATCTGCTTCATCATCTGGGTGTAACGTCACCCGTGCTTTGCCTGTACCAGCGCTGTGCTGACACATGGCTCTCGTTTTGTGCTGCAAAAGGCAGGCTCTTTCTCAGCAATAGTGTTCTGTGCTCGTATGAGAGCCTTCACTTTTCCTAGGGAGGGGAGCTAAGCTGAAAGAACAAAAAAGAAAGGAAAAGCCAGTATCTGAACACAGCGTGACCTGCCTGCTTCTGCGGTGTCAGCGTGTAGGTAATGTGGATCCGTCTGCTGTCCCTTCTCCTGTCACGCTGGCCACAAGCTGCTGGCTCTTTCCGTAAGATAACAGCAAAACAGGAATGTAAAGGAGATTTGTGCCGCGTTTTGCGAAGCCTGGCTACTTACCCCTCCTTTTCTCTGTGTTCAGCTTTTTAATACCACGGCTATGGAAGAGGTTTCAGAATGTTTCTCTTCCTAACAGAGGGTTTCAGACACGCTGATCGTTAAATACTGAGGTGATATCACGAGTCTCCTTTCACACAGGTAAAAACCACCCCAGGAAAAACACAGCGATCATTCTGAACAGGGAGGTACCAAATTCACTCATCATGGGCCAGTGCCCTGAGCAAGGGCCAGTTCGACCTCAGCAGCAGCTACAGAGAGAAACCCCTGGTTGATAAAACACAGTACCAGAGTAGTGTAATCTGTTATGAACACCTTCCTCAAGTTAATTTAGAGAAGGAAGAAAACAGGTTTAATAGTGCAGTAAAAAAACACAGCTGTCTCACCGTCGGGGGTGATGTTCTACGTGCCACAGACCAATACCCACCCGTGGGTTTCCCACCCCGATCCTGGAGTGCACCTGCCGGTCCTGAACCAGGGTTGTGCTGGGTCCAGCAGCAGCAGGTGCCTGCCATTCCTCCTCTCCCTGCCGCCGCTGCTGCCCAGGCGGTTTGTGCTTTGAAAACGTCACCCTTGATCCCACACCTTCTGGAACAGGCACAAGCAGATACAAGCAAGTCAACAGCCGCTCCTGTCCGGTTGACAAGTTGGTCAGCAGTTGTTTCCATCTGACCTTCAGGGGTTTGAATGCCTACTTCAGCGGTGCCCCCCGCATCTGTATCATCCCTCAAGCTCTCTGGCTTCCTGGGATGGCATGAAGTGATCTCGTATCGCTGCGAAAGGGTGAGTGTGCTCAGGACTCAGTGGCTCTGGGCTCATACTGACTTGGCAGTTCCTGCACTCTGTGAAACCCCACGATTTTAATTCTCCAGTCATCCCCCTTCGACTCGCACCTTCACCGCTCCGCTCACACGCTCCAGCAAGATGTTAACATGCTCCGCACACTCTGGAAGGGGGGAAACATTTCGTCACTCCCATGTGAGGTGTGCAGGCTGCTGCCTGCCTATTTCCCTAAGAACAAATTAGACCTGCTATTTTCTTCTCCTTGCAGGAGGAGAACGTGTCATGCCGGTTGCCTGTGATGAGAACACCAGATGCAGCTTAGACATGGTGATGGAGTTAACCAGCATTGAACAGGTCACGCTAGAAAGAGCTTGAAAAAATAAGAAAGTTACTAGAAAGCATCTGAAATTCCAACGCAACCAGAGGGAGACACAACTTTTCTCAGAGGGCATTTTAGTTTAGAGACTAAACACACTTTGTTTTTCCTGGTAGGAGCTGGCACCAAGGAATAATCCTTCTCCATGTAGGGGGATCGTAGATGGTCCCTTAGCCCGTGCACCGTGCTGTGGCAAAGACAGCAGTGTGCAAAACTGTTAGCATTATAGCACCACACTTACAAACCTCTTAGTTGTCCTTTGGGTAAATATTTAAGCAGCAGGAACTTGCCTAGCACTTAACAGAGGTAGATAATCTGCTGGAAATGGAGATACTGCCCGTAGCCCGTTAGAGAATTGCCATTCCTTCACTTAATGTGTATACCTTATTTATTACGCAGATTGGCCTCTATGAAATATTTAGGTTTGGAAGTGTTTTGACATGTGGTAATCTTTAGGAGGAAGGTAAACATAGCCTTTTTTTAAAGAAAATGTAAATAAAGTATTCCCCCAAAATATCTTGGAGAGGTTAAATGCAGGACAATGGAAACCACATGTAAATGTCCTTGCTGTCCCCGTGCTGGAGTATTCATACCTATTTCCATTTGCTTTGTTGACTGCACCAGAAATTCTGCTTGGGTGAAGACAGTACCAAACTTATAAGAAAAAGAAAACAATGAATTAACCGGGTTTGATGCATTTTAAATATCTGGTTTAGATTATCAAAATTACTTCAACAGTCACTAATTTAAGGAAACATGGTTGGTACGACATTCGTCCTTACTATGGACAGGAATGTGAGCTGATCCCTATGGTTTCTGGTAAAGTTTTAGATATTTTTTCCCCTTCTCCAGTACCTGCAGGTGGGATTTTGGTTATTCTCATCCTGCTGCCACTGCAGGGCTGCAAGAGGGGATGCTCTGTCTGGATCTGTGGGCTTTAAAGCCCAGATTCTTACCTGGTAGCTCTGTCCTGCACTCACTGCATCGGGAAAAGAGATCTGACCTTTAGTGGGTTTTGTCCTGCAGCTGAAAAACAGCTTTATAATATGAAGCAGATGAAAATTTTTACATATGTAATCAGTTTAATTGCAGAAATAGTTTACAATATTTTCCTACCTAGGTAAAGGATTTTGTAGGGATTTCAAAAGCAATTTAACCGTAGTAATACTGCTAAAGGAAAGATAAACATTTGCAATTCATAAATTATTTTATGTTCAGATGTAATGAGCTTAGATTAATTTCTAATGGACTCGTTTTGCTTGTAATCAAGAAGTTATTTTCATGGGCTGGGGAAATGCCTGTGAATTTTCTCCCTGAGCTTTCTTTCATAACATCTGCACTGAGACTTCTCAGTTAAACAATGGAAAGGCAGGATTTACAGAGTGTCAGCTTGCTGTTCTGTTCCTGGAGAAAGATGAATTAAGCTTTCTGGTATAAATGGAACATATATACTTCAAAACAATTGCTGTTAGCCAAGTTATGTCCAAGGCCAGGCTGAGTTACATACGATGTATTCCTACAAGTATTGTATCTTTATGGCTACTTACAGTGTGAATGCATTTAGAGTTTTTTTGAGCTTTTTCTGTAAGTTTTGTCAGTGTCCCACTTTGGTTTTGGAAAAATAAAACCTAGCATTAACCAGGAATTGCATTTGTTTTGAACTGTTTCCTGCGTGCTCAGACAAAACTCATTGTCCATCACCACAGGGAAACGTGGTGGTTCAATAAGGAGATGGTAGATTTGCTGATTTTCTGATTTTGGAAAGCTGGAAGCAGCAGCTTGCAGATACAGGGGTTCGTGTTCAGGGCTGGGGCGTGCAAAGGCAGTGATGGAAGTAGAAAGAAGGATTTTAGGTCTGCCACTGGTCACCAAAACTGATGTTTATGTTTGCAAATGCTCTCACTTCTGTATTTTAACACCCCTGAAACTGGGATACTCATAATTTAAATGTAGAAGTGGATTGGCAAACACTTAAAGAATACTGAAAGAAATCCTGAAGGCTGCCCTCAAATCTGCATTGGCTTCTTCTGACCTCAGGTGTCTCCTTGAGCAGTGCCACAGCTTTTCCTGTGCTTGCTTTTCTGTAGCACAGTCCTGCTCTCTCACACAGGTCTAGACCTTATTTCCTCAAAGTTCTCAGTAAAGCTAAAAAAAAAAGCTAAATATATAATCTATGCAGGACTTTATATCCACATTGACCATCCTCCAAGTTCCTCAGCCATCATGGTGCCCAGGAAGTTTCGGTGAGTTCTGAAATCATGGGGATCAGTTTTTCAAACCCCTCCCAGCTCATATAAAGGACAGTGAATGGGCTTGGACAACCTGATGGGAGATCTTCCCCATCACTTGTCTCTGGGTGTCTCCAGGGGGATTGCAATGAAGCATCTCCATGTTACCTCACGTAACCATTCCTAATTTCTCGCCTGGTTCTGCATGTGATTTTCCCATCCCCGGGGTCTCTCACCTCAATCCTCTTGAAGATGTTTTTTCTTGTCCATGTTTCTCTCCCCTGGCAATGCTTTCAGCTGGACACAGGTGAGCTGCTCTGAGGAGGACAGTGAGAGGCACCAGCTGGGTGTAGTACAGCAAAATAAAAGCACATGGGAAGGACAGAGCTCCCCTGACATTGCACAAGCTACATAAAACCTGTGTGAAATCCCTGGGACTGTCCCAGCTGCACTGCCAGGGTGACATGATGGAGTTTTGTGCTGATCAGCAGCACAGTTTGGGTGCCCGACAGTTGCACCAGAGCCCCAGGGTTCTGCTCCCATCAGACCTTGCAAGGGGAAACGTCCCCTCCTGCTCACCGTGTCATCCTTCGGTGGCTCACGGAGAGTTCTGTGTGATGGAGTGGGACAGGGCCCTGCACGGGGCTTGCAGGGGAGGTCTGTGTGCTCTTGAGAACCTGAGGGCTGGGATGCATGCGTATCTGGGGTGTCCTTTCTCCTTCTCTTCTCCCACTGAGCACCTTGGTCCAGCTTACAACTGCCTGGCAAGTGGCAGGGGACAGCCACAGGCAGACCCACTGCTGAAGGAGGGACACAGGCTCTGCTTTGGGTGGGAGCATTAGCTTTGACAACTGGTGTGTGGGAGGAACATCAGCCTGAGCATCTTCATCTCGGCAGAGGCTGCTGGAGAAGGCAGGAGGGGGACCCAGACTGATGGGGGGGCACCAGCAGCTGCTGCTGGGGCAGTCAAGGTGGGGGCTGCAGGGCAGTGAGCGGCCCAGGGCTGAGCCCCTCTCTGACCATCCCTCCCTGAGACATGTGAGTGTTAACTCCTCCCTGTCAGCTCCCCCTCCCTTACAAATCTTGTTCTCTTCCTTGCTAGAAAGGAAGATGAGATGCACTGAGACCTTGAGCACATTTCCCAGCTAACCCATGTCTTGACAGAGGGAGAGCACCGTGGTGAGCACCCCTCAGTCTCCGATCTTACGCTGCTGCCTGCAGCGCCGGTGCTTTCCTGCTCTCTTCCACTGCTGGGGTTGCTGCTCACAGCATCGTTTTCCTGGGAAGATGTGAGATCTCCCTGGGGACAGTCACAGACCTGGGAAAAAATGCCCATTGCCTGGATGTCCTTAGGAGACAATATCCTGTCTGCTCGCAAGCATCCCAGTGTAGTCATTAATGCTGGGAGAACACAGTGAGAGGGTGTGTTTGTAAATTCAGCTTGTCCAGCCAGAATATAGCGGCCCTGGGACATCCCTCTGTAAGGTCAGAGCAGGGCAGGAATGGATTTCCCTGGCAGCAGGAGGTCAAGGGAGCTCCAGCCACCCCATCCCTGCTGTCCATGCTCACATACTGCGGGTCTTGCTGCGTGCAGGGGAAGCTGTGGTAGGTCTTTGGTGCAAACACAGCCCTCAGAACCATGGCTTGTCTATCAGCCATGTCTCCTGGGGGATGCTGAAAGGAAGGCTACAAGCCAGGTGCTGCACAATGCAAAGGCAAACCCAAGAAAAACCAGGTGCCTGCACAGAAGAAATGCACTGCCCACAAGTTGCATTTCCCCTTGATTTCTTCTGTACAGCTATTGAGTAGGTACAACCTTGTTTAGCTTAAAAGAGCTCAGAAAATCATAGCCTGGGGCTCCTGGCTAGTGTCTGAGTGTTGCTCTGTTCATCCAACTCCTGGGGAACAATTTAAGACCTAGTGCCCATCACAACTCTCTTACTGCGTGCTGCCGACAGTTTGCCCTGGGACACTGAGGAAGGCATCAAATGTGGTGAGGCCTTAGAACAGCCTCACATTAAAATGTATAAAGTTATTAAATGCAGCCTCAGCCCCTGCAGAGACGCGACAACTTGTGATGCAGCTTCTTTTCAAGTGGTCTCCAGCACTGAAGTGAGAAGCATCGGATCTCCATAAAACTAGACAGGTAAATAAACCAAACACTGCTCTTTGGAGGGAATTAACCTCCCTGGCAGCAGGAGGTCGAGGGGGCTCCAGCTCTTTGGAGCCCGGTGCCATCAGCCCCTGAACTGCAACTGCCAGGCAACAGCAGAATTAGTTCACCCTGGAATGCAATCCTGTCTCCAGGAACCGGTGTGTGCAGTAACGGCGTCGAGTCCCGTGCCATTGAAGGGGGGTTGGATGCAATAACCAAACCCTGCCACAGATGGGCACAGAGGAACAATCCAGCTTCCTTCTGTAAGGAGGTGGCCAGGGCAGTAGAAACCCTTCCCTGAACGAAGGCAGGAACCGAGATGAGTCACAGATGAGGAGCGTGTGGGTGGCGAGCGAGTCGTGGTGTGATGGCAGGAGCGGAGGAGAGATCTGGATGCTGTGTCTGTGTGTCACAGGAGCAGGGGGAGGAGCTGACGTGCCCAGAGCAGGATGTGATGCCAGGGAGAAGCTCGGCCTGTTTATCATGGCTGCCCTGGGAGAGTGGGAAACCACGGATGAGAAGTCATGGATGAGAAGAAGTCACGGACAAGAAGAAGTGTTTCCTGGTCAGTTGGCAGCCTGTTCAGGGAGCAAATAAACTCTGATGCATTAGTGGGACACGTTACCCTCTCATCAATTTATTTCCCTAAATTAAACAACCTGAAAGAGCCTGGGCAGTAAGTTTACAACAGACAGGCTGACAGTCTGGCCAGATCTGCTCTGACAGCTATGTGAATCCAGAAGGAGGAAGGTGGCAGGGAACATCCACAGTTTGGCCCTCGAAATGTCATTATCTCGTGCGCATTTATGTCCCCCCAGAAAGACCAGAATCATAGAGTATAACCAGGAAATTAAATTTTCTGATATCCATTAATCCATCATCCATTAATGGCCACTGTCTCCATAATTCCTGGTGGCAGGGAAACCAAAATGCCTTCAGGGGAGCTGGAGGCTCCCTGCGTGGTTGGGAGGCAGAAGGCAGCACCACGGGGTAAAGGGCACGGAGACCATCGCCCTGCTCACCAAACACCCTCACACATGCTGCCAGCGAGGGGGTTCTTAGTGTGAGGATGATGGGCTACCAAAAGTTGCCCAGATTTACTAATACTTGTTTTACTTCTGCTTGGTTTTGTACAGATGGGTGTGTGAACAGCTGATCTCCACTATCGGCAAACTGCTATCCTTTAAATACAATTAGTGCAGGGTGTAATTTAATTGCAACTGCCTTCCCTCGTTTGCAACGTGTGGATAAAGCTTCAATGGGTCATGAGTCTCATGAACCAGGTCCCTCTGTGGCTCAGCTCTGTGGGCACAAGTGTAGCTTCACGAAGGGTAACTTGTCCTTTTGAGATCCACTGGGAAGAAAGTTGACGAGTGGGCTGATGCCCCAGTCCTCAGGAAAGCCACTCAGAGCCTGAAATAAAGTGTTATTTGAAAATCTCTTTGTACACAAACCAGTAGATGTTCCTCTGTATGGAAAGAAGCTGAATTCCAGTTTGCACGTGGGGCTCAATCTGGCTGTAGCTGTAGGAACTGCATCCCTGGGTGGTTAAGCCGCATGGGCTCACGTGCAGCCGAAGAATCAAGCCTGAAATTGGGCTTTCAGAGGGGAAAACATTCTCAGAGCAGTCATTTTTCAGAGTCTTCATTTTATACTCAACGTGTAACGAACCAGATCCTCTTAAAACTGATTTTAAGAGCTCTAGCTGCTCTTCTTCTTACCAAAGAGAGATACTTCTGTGAGTCTGAAGGGATCTCCATGTCCCTCCCTGCAGCGTTTCTCCCAACCCATCAGCACAAGACTCACAAGGAGATGAAAATTAACTCTCCCTGTGCATGTAAATCCTGGCAGTGTTGGAATTTAGCCTGTACAAGGGCTGAAGGAGCAGGCTGTGTTCCTAAACTGTCTCATGTTCCTGAGGCACTCCCCACTGGTTAGATACTTGGCATATTTGATGTGAAGTTAATGGCGCTTAATAGAGTATCTCTAGAGTGGAAAATATTAGTTCAGTGTCAGAGGGGAAAGGATGACTGATCTGGGTACATTTTCATGATCACTTTTATAAACATTTTTAATAGGATTTATTATTTGGATTAACAAAGAAATAAAAATTGAGCTGCTCTATAAAAAACCCCTCCAAAACCTAGCCCCTACCTTCTTAAGGAAGGCTGTTACCTGGTAGGTTTTTGCTGATGTTGTTTTTAAGCTCCAGTGAGAGTGGAGAAAATCACTGACAGCTTCTGTGTGATATTGGGCTGATCTTTAAAACATGTACTTCCTCGGGTGTTTGTCTTTTCCTCTGCCTGCTGTCTGCAAACGCTTTAGCGGGCGCAGATATCTGTGGGAATACTGACCACAACAGCATATTTTATTTGTTGAAAATCAGTTTTGTATTGTAATAAAGAATATCTGCTGTGGCAGCCTGGCTTTTTGTTTTGGGGTTTGGTTGGAGGTTTTTTTGAGACTGATTTATACCTGTCCAGACAGCTAAAGAAAAATGCCTGAGGACTTAAATGCACAATTATATTATCCTAAGTATTGACTATCAGATTCTTACAGTGAACTGACTCTGGATTCCTAGATTAAAGCTGAATCCTGATTAATTTAAAGCAACAAGGAAACAAAAGGAAAACCAGGAGCTGTGCTGCTGCGTGACAAACTGGAGGGGGGGTGGCTTGGTGTGGATGCAGGCTGGCACCCGTGTGCGTAGCTCTGGTTTGTGGTAGAGCCAAGCTGGGCTCCCTGGCAGGGATAGCCAGGATCTGGTAAGGCAAGAAAGAAAGCTGATGGTGATAACATGGTGGAAAGCTTCTTCCTAAGGTGTCTTCTTGAAGATGGGTCTACTATGAGGTGGTGTATGAGTCTAGTTCAGCTAGCCTCCATGGCTAAGCTAGGGGGTGAGGAGCAGATGTTCCAAGTATAATGGCACAAGGAGAAGACATCAGCAGAGATGGGTGTTTATGGATGGTCTCCTGGATGGGACAGAGACAGAGGCAAGGTGGAAGGGAGGGACCAAGTGAAAAGCAATGACTGCGTTTGGAAACATTCCTGTATTTATATTCTTTGGCAGACATTAACTTTCTGGTGATACTTTCTTCTTCCATCTGCCCGACTGGGACCTGTTTTCTAGCTGTGGCCAATTTTCCCCACTGAGATAGTGCTGTTTATACCTCATTTTGGATGAGTTTGTGACCGGCAGCTTGGCAGGCTGGACTCAGACCAAGTTAACCAGTTGTAGACACAACTATACGAGTTGATAGGAGTTTAACTTTCCTGGCAGTGGATAACATCACATAAAAGCAACCCAGGACTGCCTGAGGAGGAACCTCCTGCCCTGGCCGGATGTCCAGAGGTGGCCTCCAAAAAGGTGTGACATCCAGTCTCCTTGTTCACTCACCTCACACACTCCTTGCTTTCCTTGGGCTTGTAGGACACCCTCACTTGCCCCCTCAGCATGATTTCACCTGTGGGAGCCGTTTTGGGGTGCAGGTCTGTATGGAGATGGTACCTGCCCCTAATAATCTCTGCTCCAAACCAGCACGGTTGTGTTAGCTACTGAAGCAAAGAATCATACAAGTAAGGAAAGGAACAATGATCAAATGTATGTTAAACCCAGGAAAACATGACAAGCACACTGTCCTGGTTCTAGCCAGGCCAGAGTCAACTTCCCCAAGCAGCCAGCACAGGTGAGCTGAGTTATACAGGTGAGCTGAGTTATCCCAGGTGAGTTGAGCTACCCCTGGCTGTTTCCACACCCCCTGACATCACTTCTCCATAAAAGGGGATAGTTGGGGAAGGGTAGGGTCTTTGTCTGTTGGTCCTTGCTGTCAGGCAGCACTCTCTAATCATCAGGTCAGTAAGGTACTCTGTGTTAGCACTGGGTGTGAGTGTAGTTGGGAATCTCTCTCTGGCACCTGGAGTGCCTCATTCTTTCCCCTCCTTCTTTCCTGGCCTTGGTGTCTGTACAGCTTCTTGCATCTTCTCACTCTCTTCTCTGGTGGCAAAATGCACCAACCTGTGACTTTTTTTTCTCCTAAATGTGCTTCACAGAGGTGTTGTGACTATTGCTGATGGCCTTGGCCTTGGTCAGCAGCAGCTCCGGCCTCGAATTGGCTGTTTACTCTCTGGAGCCTGCAGAGAGGTTCTGGCTGCTCCTTGCAGGAGCCATCTCAGCAGACCCCCCTTCTTTAGAACCTGGCTATGCAAAACTGCAATGCACATATGACCCTGGACACAGCCCATATTAACTGCCAGTGTTTGATATCCCCTTTATTTCCTTACCTTATTTGTAATGAAGGTGATATGGGAAAAACAAGTGGTGGAAATTGAAAAAGGTGACTTGTGCAGGCAATGTTCACTAAAGTACAGCCCACCAGACCTCTTCATTTACCCTTCTTTTGTTTGTTTCTAATTCTTTAATGTCAACCAGTCTTTTTCTAATTATTTCAGATGCAACCAAACACTTTTTTTCCTGATTTAAACCAGTTAGAAATACAATTTTCTCTTTACAAACTGAATTGGTCCCTAAAGTGGTTCCAGATGCCAGACATGTAAGTAAGTAACATTCCTACTGGAGGAATAACTTTTGATATTTAATCAAAAGAAACAAGTTTAACAAACAATGCACTAACACTTGAAAAGATAACATGGTGAGAAAAAAAAATAATCTGAGCTATAAAATCCAGATGAATCTTTTCCAGCTTGTAAATGGGGTTTTATGAGCTACCTAAAGGTAAGACACAGAAATGAAGGCTGGAAAAGTATGAAATAACTGACTTGAGGAGAAGACAATAAAATGGAAGGAAGAGGAAATGGAAGAGAATGAAACCAGGGGGCAGAGAAAGGGAGGTATCAAGTGTAAAGAAGAAAAGAAAAAAAACAAAAGAAATATCAGAAGAGAATATTTTTGATGAGACAAGAACAATAAATTCAGTTGTATGAGGAAAAGGGCAAGAAATGCCACAAGTGATGCTGTTCTAAAGAGAATGAAACTGAGGAAATGCAGAGGAAAAAAGAGGAAAAACCTCATTTTTGTATTAATTGTGTTCCCCTTCAACCAATGCTGGAAAAACTCCTGTAATTAGGTTAGTGTTTACAGCAGGTTATTATGCAACTGGTTCCTATTGGGGCTGCCTGCTCAGGCTGCAGCTACTCATCATAGAGCCAGTAGCAGCACATTGGTGTTCAGGTGGTTGGGCTTTTTCTTGACCTTGAGTAGCTTAGATGTTGTTATGGGAATCACTGAGGATTTCACCTTTGGTGCAATGCCAAGAAATACAAATAACAAAAGATTTATTTGACAGATATTGGACCAGGCTGCCCAGGGAGGTGGTTGAGTCACCATCCCTGGAGGAGGTGTTTAAAAGAAGAGTACATGTTGTGTTTGGTGACATGGTCTAGTGTTGGACTTAGTGGGGCTGGACAGATGGTTGGACTTGATGATCTCGAAGGGAGTGCAGTTCACATCATTTGACTAGAAGTTTCAACAGGCAGCTCCATCCTAGTAAGTGATATCTCAGAAAGGGTTGTTAGGCATTGGAAGGGGTTGCTCAGGGAGGTAGTGAATTTGCCATCCCTGGAGGGATTTAATAGATGGGTAGATGCAGTGCTTAGGAACATGGGTGAGTGGTGGTTTTGCCAGGTTAGGTTGATGGTTGGACTTGATCTGAAAGGTCCCTTCCACAGACAATGCTACGATTCTATGACTCTTTTCCAACTGAAACCATTCCATGATTAAATACAGTCCAAATATTAGTACATGATAGTAATGTTCAGTCCCCTATAGATGTCATTGATAATCTAGTGCCCTCCCAGAATGGCCAGTTGCTGAACCTGTGGGGAAAAGTACATTGGAAAGCAGTCATAAAACCCCAAGCAAGCAATAAGATCCACCCAAACAGCCACAGGAATGCACCAAACATGCAAGTGGAAAACCGTGTATGTAGATGCTGTACCAGGGAGGGAAATTATTCTATTGCCAGGTGCTTTAACCAAGTGGGTTACCACACTTCTTGTGTCACAGTTGTATCAGGCACTAAAATCAGATTTTAACTGACTTTTAAATCTTCTTCCTTTGCCTTCATTCTGGGGTGTGAGACTGTGATCTGTGCAACCGTTCTCTTGGCTTCCTCTGTTTCTCTTAACTACTCAGCAATTATAATAGCTGGCTAATGGACCATATCATTGATAAACTTCCTAGTTATGAAGAACCTAGGACCAAAAAACGATCCTGGTGCTTTAAAAGTTTATCCCTATGGCACCATCATGTAAGCATACATATGGGACAGTAAAAATGGAAGACGACACATTAAATGACATTATTATAAAATGCAATACTCTTGGAATGATCCCTTATTAAATTAGGCTCTATGATCTGAGATGAATTTCCCCGATCCCTAATCCATCACTGGAGAAATATTAAAAGATAGGTCTCAACTGGTATTAGAATCGCACTCAGTCTCTACTTTCATTATTTTGAATTAGGGTGCTACTGGGGGGAAGCCTCTTAATGAGAATTAGAGTGATTCACTGGCCTTCTTTTGGATTTTGACAAGTAAAATATTAACTCTTCAGTCACAGCTGTCGGAATTAAAATACTTGGCAGCCACAGATGCACAAATTAAATTGGCCTTTATGTTTCCATATTGCTGACCTCCTTAGAGGCAAAAACATCAAACCCAACAATAACAGAAAACCCACGGTGTGTCATTTCTTGGGAGAAAATATATTTATTGAAGTTTTTATATTTGTTTCGGTTTGAAACGCGTAATTGAACAAATACAGAATACTTTCACAGAGGGCTATTATTTTAATTTTGCATTTGGTGAAACTTCAGCTACAAGTCAGTTACTGGGAACCATTAATCAGGCAATAAAATAATAAATTAAGTTATTTCGGGGATTTCTTAACTGTTTAAACCAACATAAATCAGATTTACGTGCGGCGCATCAGTGAAAACATCTTAATGGCTTTGACTGGCGTTTTTTAAGGGTGGTTTCTTTGCAAATGACAGCCTCTCTTTCCTACAAGCAATATATGGAAATGCATAATTATTGCAGAGGCACGAGAGTTTTCATTACTGGAGCTCCAGCTCGCAACCACAAAACAAGCAGGAGTTTAGCAATGGGGAGAAAACAGCCTTTGCTGATCTTTCCCCTCCTTTTTAATTTACTGCTATGGAAGCGGCGGTGGAATTTCAATTAGTCTCAATTAAGTGTTTCTCAATTAAGTATATTTCAATCATAATGAGTGCTTCCAAAGTGGAACTTGCAGTGTATAAACATCTCAAAGAAGGGAATGAGGCAGAAGTGGGCTTTTTAAATTGTGGTTTTCTCTTTAAAAGCTGTCCTAAAACTATATGATCCCTCATATCCAAGCCAGAGAGGGGGTTTGTTATTCTTTTATCTGTCTCTGGTCACCTCCAGCGTCTCTCCCTCCTCCCTAATGATCACTCATTGATCTCAACTTGTGATCGCTGGAAAACTACTTGGAGAGGGACATTGATGGATGCTTTTAAACCATTTTACCCTTCGCATCCAATACTGCGATGAACTCCCCAGATCCGTGGCGTGTGGGGGGGGAGTGCTGGGGGGCAGCGGTGTTTGTAGGCGTTTGGGGGGTGAATTTTGGCTCGTGCTCCTTGGAAGAGGCTCTTTTTGCAAACCACCTAATTCCTTGTAATGCCTGTTGGATCTTTTCCTGCGTGCCAACATGTGCGACTGCGACGTTGACATGATGAAGCGCATCATATTTTCCATGAGGAAATAGAGTTTGTTACCTACTTTCTGGGTTTCTTTTTTAATTTATTTTGTACTTATAGATAAACCACCCCATGCATTGCAGGCGGTGAGCTCTGCCTTTTCTGCCACTGATGGTGGAGGTTTTTAGAGCTGATAACGCAGCATCGCTGTGTATCTGAAATAACCCAGCACTGGAGCTTTGAGATTTTGAGTTGTTTCCTTGCTCACTGGCAGGGATCTCGTTGGGAGCGCTGGCACTGCTGCATGCTCCTTGTCACCCCTCTCAGCAGGCTGCAGCAAGGCAGCCGTGGGAATGGGGATGTCTTGTTAGGGACATCTGAGACACACTTGCTTTGTTCAAACCCCCGAGCTCCTGGCACCGAGCAGAGCCCCCTCCTGTTCCTGCCTGGGAGGAGTTGCCCCCAGAGTGGCGTTTGGGGAAACCCCTGTTCCCTATGGAGGGAGTGGGCTAGGGATGGTGAGGTTGGCCACCACAATTTCAGGCTGTGACATCCATCCATCCATCCCTGTGTGGTTTGGAGGCACGACCACGCTCAGCCGTGCTGGGGAGGGGAGGAGAATGTGGCATCACCCCATGGTGAGTGGTCCCAGCCTAGGGGTCCCTGCACGGCTCCTCCATGCTTCACCTTTCTGGGCACAGGGAAGGCATTGGGTGCAGGACCTCTACAGCTTCCCTGGAACTGCTCCTGCCTGCTTTTCTATCCTTTCCATGCAACCAGCATGCTGTGTGGGGATAGGGGTTTCCCTATGATCTCTCCATCCTTCCTCCTCTCCGCATCCCCATTTGGCTGCGAAACACCCCAAGAGCCCTCCTCCCTCAGAGCGCAGCACCAGCTCCTGTCCCAGTTAGGATTTCCTCATCCAGACTGGGGCTGCTAACCCACGCAGACAGATTCCCAGGCTCTGATGTTTGTTCACCTGGTATCTTGGCCGGTCAGAGCCGGGGATGCCGCGGCATTATGCAGGAGGACGGTGGGCGCAGCCGGCGAATTAGTTCTGCACAGAACTACTTAATACATCTTTCCTGGAATTAAATGTGCACCAAGAGCTGCCGTGGGGCAAGCCAAAGGGTGGTTTAATTTCTTTTTTTAGAAGACATTAGCAGAACTCGATAAAGGGTCAAGTAATTTCATCCAAGTTGCCGCTAGTTAGTTAAGAGGAAGCGACAGGGCTGGAGCCCGGCGCTGTTACATCCCCACAGATATATTTTATACAACAGGAGGTTTAAAATGTCCCTTTTTTGGGGGTGTTTATTTGTTTGAGAGAATGATTGCAGGAGGAATGCTTCTTAGCTTCAAAAGATTACCTGGCCGGTAGCTTAAATAGGGCGTTTTGATTAATATTTTGCTATTTGGTGAGCAGGGTTGGGAGGGGGGAGCTGAGCCCTAAAATGAGATGGTTACTTCTGCGCTGGGGGAGCGCCTTTGGTGTGCGTGGCTCACCGAGCTCCCAGGGAGGCTGCCCGGGGAGTAATTTCAGCGAATTGTAAGCGGACAGTGAGTCCGCGGGGAGCGCTGGCAATCATGGCGGAAACAATGTTTGCATCGATCAGCTGTCACGGTGATTTATGGCTTCATTTTGCTGTAATGGAGAATTAGTGGAAAGATTATCAGGGACTCAACACTTTGGCTTGTTACCCGTGTCCAGACGAGCAATTTGTCTCCCTGAAGCAGTGAAATACTTGTGACAGCTCCAACACTTGCCCTAANGGGGGGTGAATTTTGGCTCGTGCTCCTTGGAAGAGGCTCTTTTTGCAAACCACCTAATTCCTTGTAATGCCTGTTGGATCTTTTCCTGCGTGCCAACATGTGCGACTGCGACGTTGACATGATGAAGCGCATCATATTTTCCATGAGGAAATAGAGTTTGTTACCTACTTTCTGGGTTTCTTTTTTAATTTATTTTGTACTTATAGATAAACCACCCCATGCATTGCAGGCGGTGAGCTCTGCCTTTTCTGCCACTGATGGTGGAGGTTTTTAGAGCTGATAACGCAGCATCGCTGTGTATCTGAAATAACCCAGCACTGGAGCTTTGAGATTTTGAGTTGTTTCCTTGCTCACTGGCAGGGATCTCGTTGGGAGCGCTGGCACTGCTGCATGCTCCTTGTCACCCCTCTCAGCAGGCTGCAGCAAGGCAGCCGTGGGAATGGGGATGTCTTGTTAGGGACATCTGAGACACACTTGCTTTGTTCAAACCCCCGAGCTCCTGGCACCGAGCAGAGCCCCCTCCTGTTCCTGCCTGGGAGGAGTTGCCCCCAGAGTGGCGTTTGGGGAAACCCCTGTTCNTAAACCAGCGGAGATAGAGCTGGTTTTACAGCTCACCTACGCAATTAGATTGAATTATTGTGCAAATGCTATTACACCATAAGCTGAAATTCCAAAGGTGGCATGAATATTTTAGGCACACATACGAATCAGTTACCTTCAGTGGAGGTGTGACAGCTTATTCTCCCNGGATGGTGAGGTTGGCCACCACAATTTCAGGCTGTGACATCCATCCATCCATCCCTGTGTGGTTTGGAGGCACGACCACGCTCAGCCGTGCTGGGGAGGGGAGGAGAATGTGGCATCACCCCATGGTGAGTGGCCCCAGCCTAGGGGTCCCTGCACGGCTCCTCCATGCTTCACCTTTCTGGGCACAGGGAAGGCATTGGGTGCAGGACCTCTACAGCTTCCCTGGAACTGCTCCTGCCTGCTTTTCTATCCTTTCCATGCAACCAGCATGCTGTGTGGGGATAGGGGTTTCCCTATGATCTCTCCATCCTTCCTCCTCTCCGCATCCCCATTTGGCTGCGAAACACCCCAAGAGCCCTCCTCCCTCAGAGCGCAGCACCAGCTCCTGTCCCAGTTAGGATTTCCTCATCCAGACTGGGGCTGCTAACCCACGCAGACAGATTCCCAGGCTCTGATGTTTGTTCACCTGGTATCTTGGCCGGTCAGAGCCGGGGATGCCGCGGCATTATGCAGGAGGACGGTGGGCGCAGCCGGCGAATTAGTTCTGCACAGAACTACTTAATACATCTTTCCTGGAATTAAATGTGCACCAAGAGCTGCCGTGGGGCAAGCCAAAGGGTGGTTTAATTTCTTTTTTTAGAAGACATTAGCAGAACTCGATAAAGGGTCAAGTAATTTCATCCAAGTTGCCGCTAGTTAGTTAAGAGGAAGCGACAGGGCTGGAGCCCGGCGCTGTTACATCCCCACAGATATATTTTATACAACAGGAGGTTTAAAATGTCCCTTTTTTGGGGGTGTTTATTTGTTTGAGAGAATGATTGCAGGAGGAATGCTTCTTAGCTTCAAAAGATTACCTGGCCGGTAGCTTAAATAGGGCGTTTTGATTAATATTTTGCTATTTGGTGAGCAGGGTTGGGAGGGGGGAGCTGAGCCCTAAAATGAGATGGTTACTTCTGCGCTGGGGGAGCGCCTTTGGTGTGCGTGGCTCACCGAGCTCCCAGGGAGGCTGCCCGGGGAGTAATTTCAGCGAATTGTAAGCGGACAGTGAGTCCGCGGGGAGCGCTGGCAATCATGGCGGAAACAATGTTTGCATCGATCAGCTGTCACGGTGATTTATGGCTTCATTTTGCTGTAATGGAGAATTAGTGGAAAGATTATCAGGGACTCAACACTTTGGCTTGTTACCCGTGTCCAGACGAGCAATTTGTCTCCCTGAAGCAGTGAAATACTTGTGACAGCTCCAACACTTGCCCTAATTCAATCAAGAGAAAATGTTGGAATTAATTTGTTACAAGAAAATTTAAATATGTTCAGCAAACAGTAACCGCAGAGCAGCAGGCTGATTTATTGTGCTCGGCAAGGTATCGATCCGCTTCGATCTGGCCCATGTTGAGGTTTTAATGTGTAATAATTTCCAATTTAAAGCTCCTTTTCAAGATCACGGGTTTAAAGAGAGGGCAGGCTAGGTCTCAAGACCTGATTAGGAGCCTGTTGCAATGGCTTTGTCAAAAGCCTGTTTGAATGTAAATTCATAGTTATCTTTTGCACTATCTTTAATATTCTTGACATGGATTTTATTGTGTGTCAAACCTCAGGCCAGCTGCCTGCCACAACCATTAATGAAACATCTTAGGAAATAAATCTCAGTCTTTATACAATATTTTTAAAAACCTGAAACATTAGATGTCAGCGAAGAAGGTTTAACAGCATCCCCTTTTCTCCCCCCCTCCCCCCCCCGCCCTCCCCACACAGTAAACCAGCGGAGATAGAGCTGGTTTTACAGCTCACCTACGCAATTAGATTGAATTATTGTGCAAATGCTATTACACCATAAGCTGAAATTCCAAAGGTGGCATGAATATTTTAGGCACACATACGAATCAGTTACCTTCAGTGGAGGTGTGACAGCTTATTCTCCCTGTATATATATAAATATATATATAATTTTTAAGGTTCTCATTATTAAAATGCTCTTCCCTGGTGTGTGCACAGGGTAACACCACTCCAAGAAGGTGGCCAAGGCATTAGGAACGTAGCCCTTTATGGTCAACAGCGCAGCCACGGTGGCCTGCAGAGCTGTGTCGCTCTGCGTCCTCTGCCACCCAACAGTGTGCAAAATGAAGTTAAAACCAAGTTATTAGGATTGATTAAAAGGGAAAACCTGGCCTGCAGTGCTGAAGAGCTTGTGTAATAACCTCCCATGTAGCTCCAACTGCATGGTTTTCTCTAACATTTTTAGAGCATCAGTGGCTCACATAATTAGAGAGCAAACCCGTTCAACCTAATCAATAAAAAGTCATCACCCAACGCTGGAGACAGCCACGCTGAAGTATTTTTTTGCTCATTAGTGGAGCTCGGGCTTTAGTTTACCTTAGTTATGCTTAGTTTGGCTGCCATACCCTTAGACTGAGCACTGACAAATAATCCCTCTTTATTAAAACAGCATTTTGGAAAAACTTTCTAATAGCATCTGGGTCATCAAGCATGGATTTTAGGCATCATTGCTGGGTCAGCAGCGCTGTGGGAGTGCAGGTAGCACTGTGGTGCTGCTGGTACAAGGCCTCCCAGGTCCTCTGTGAAGAACCCAAACTGGGCACCTGGATTTTTCTGAAACAGCTTTGGGATCATCTGTTGGGTGATGGGAGAGGAGTTGTGAGCACCTCGACCCCTCGGATAATCCCAGAGGGGCTTTGCACCTTCCCAGCCCTAAAGCAAGGACCAGCATTACCAAAGCCATGGAGGAGGGGAGCTCATTAGCTTTCCTGGCCATCAAACTCCTGCTAGCGTGATGGGAAATATCTCTGTCCACAACTGTATTTAAAATGCTGTTTTGAAGGATGAAAATTATCTTGTTAAACATTAGCTTCTTGGGTGCTAGGAGCCACCTTCTGAACAGCACCTGACTTTGATGGCTTTGGAGAGATCAGGACTTGTCATAGAAGTGAGATTTTACTCTCTAGGGGCTTTTGGACATAAAATGTGAGAAATTCCTGGTCCTACCCTCCATTCTGGCTGGATGTAAATGACCCAAAGTCAGAGCTCACTTGGTAACAGATTAAAAGTCAGGCGAATCCTGATAAAGCAAAGACATGTGTCTCCCTGGGGAAACTCCGGTGCAGGGGTGGTGGGCTCTGCAAGGGGTTTTGGTGGCTGGGCCACACAGTGTGTCTCCAGCAAGGGGACAGGACACTGCCCATGGGATGCACACGGTCACTGTGGTGGGATACATCACTCTGATGTGCCTTATCCCTGCTTTGGCCTTCTGAAAGACCAGCCTCTGCAGAGTGACCTGCTGTGTCCCCTGCCATCACAGAGGACTCCTCATCAGGAGAAGACATCATCTTCCAAGAAGTCAAAGAACCTTTTGGTGATGTTTCTGGTCCAAGGACTTCATGTTGTAAGCTTTGCTTGGCAGGTGTGTTCCCATCTCGCTCCTCTCTGTGATGTAGTTGAACATCTTTGCTGCTTTCTGAGACATTTTTTACATACCCTTCCACATGTGTGCACTCACATGCCTTTGGAAAAGTAAATACAATTTTATTAAATTTTTTTGCATGAGTTACATCATAAAAAGGGGGATTCTGGGCATGTTGTATAAGCTTTATGAAGCGAGGTGTCCCTGTATCCTCAAGATTCATGTTGACTGGGGGCTTTAGTATTGGGAATTAGCTTTTTATTTTTTGCTTTTTGGGTATTTTTTTGGAAATGCTGTGATGATATTGCACTCACACTTTGGCAAATCCATAATTATAACTCAGCTTTTCATTATGAACTATAAACATAAATATTTCTGTGGTCATTGATGGAATTTAACTGCTGCAGCAAATAACATCTACACATATGTTTCCTATCTTGTTCTTAACCATAGAATAACATGCATGCTACAGCTAGTAAAATGCTGTTATAAAACTCCCTTTGCTGCAAATCTTGACTAAAAAATATTGAGTTGCTATCAAACATGAGTTCCTGGGAGTCAGCAGAGTTCACATGGTATGAAGGGTGTGTGGGAGCAACATGCCAACCTGCAACCTTGTCCTTGCACGGCTGCATCTTCAGCTGGTGTCCATGGGGATATCCCATCAGGGCTCCACTGTTTCGGACAGGGCACCCAGACAGTCTCTTTTCCAAGCTGGTGCTGGCTGACTCTGTGAACTGGGGCTGTCCTGAGCCTGGTGAGCCCCTGGGCCTCCACACAGGGCAAGGCTGAGTGTCCTGGAGCTCTGCAGCCAGGCAGGGACCTTGGTGGGAGGGAGAGCTATGCCTCCTCTGACACCGTTTTCATGGGAACTGGAGCAGAATCAGGCCTTGGTGTTTAAGACTGAATGGAAGTGATATTTAAAACTGAGATAAACTGACATTTAAAATAGTCCCGTGCTCTTTTGTTTAATTTTGATTCTTTTTTATGGCCTTACAAAACCAAAATGAGGACCCACCATGCTGCAAGCTGCTTGCCAGGGGTTCGGTGCTGGAATGTGACATGTGGCTGAGGTCTTGCTGTTACTTGTCAGCACTTCCAAGCAAGGAGAAGCATCCTCCTGGCTTGTTGCAGTGAGATGCTGTATGCCCTCACCCGTTATGTACCTGAGTAACAACACCAAACCTGCTTGTGATGGGAGTCGGGGGGAAAGTCAATGTTCCCAAACCCTTGGGAGCAGTGACAGGTTAAATTGCATTAAAAAAACCCATCAGTGTTGTTTAATGGTGCTAAAAGTTGGTATCCCCTATGAGGAAAGGCTGAGTGAGCTGGGGCTGTTCAGCCTTGACAGAAGAAGCCTGAGAGGGGATCTGATCAATGGTTATCAATATCTGAAGGGTGGGACACAGGGGGACATGGGCAGCCTCTGCTCAGTGTCTATGGGGACAGGACAAGGGGTGATGGGCTCAAGTTGGAGCACAGGGAGTTCCCCAGCAACCTGGGGAAGAACTTTTCCCCAGGGAGGGTGAGGGAGCCCTGGGACAGGCTGCCCAGGGGGGGTGGAGTCTCCTTCTCTGGAGAGATTCCAGCCCTGTCTGGACACCGCCCTGTGTGCCCTGTCCTAGGGACCCTGCTTTGGCAGTGGGTTGCCCCCCATGGGCTCTGGAGGGCCCTTCCAACCCCCTGTGATTCTGTGATATTGCAGATTAATAACACAGAGAGAAATTAAAAAAGAAACCTCATCTCCTTTTCGGAGCCATGTGCTTTGTTTGCTTTTCCCATTCTCTGCTTGAACAGCCAAGAAGCAGCTCGGGTCCCTTCTGTGCCTGCAGGAATGTGCTTTCCCAGCTCCTGCTCATCAGCACGGCTTCGAGTCCTGCCAGGGGGTGTTTGTTTGTGTGTTTGTTTGCTTGCTTGCTTGCTTGCTTTCTAAAAAGTCCTATCAGGATTTGGATCTGCTTTCCTGCAATTGTCTTCCTTGCCCAAATAAAAGTCGAAGGGGCTGTTTAGGGCTGCAAACATAAATGTTGGTAGAGGTCTGTGAGAACGGCATTCCTTTCAAGTTACATTTGCACAAAGCAAAGAAAAAAACCCCAAAACTGAAGGGAAATAATCTTTAAATAAGTTACCAATTGCAAACTTTATAACAGTGCCAGCTATTAACAATAGGCCCGCTTGGGGTGGATTTTTTTTTTCCCTTCCCATAGCAATTTTTCCTTTCTACAAGGTCATTTTAGGTCTGGAGTCTCAATAATAATTTGTAGGCATTGTAGACAGAGCTGTCTTCAGCCTCTCAGCTCGGAGGGAGAAATCTGATCGCGCCCTGGGATCCTTCCTAAATGTCCACGAACCAAAATGTCTTCATTTCACCCAGAATAAAGATGTTAGTGGGCTGGGGCGGCTCCGCATGGCTCCGGCACCTCTTGGGCACCGTGTCCTGCTTGGTGCAGGGTAGCAGCCAGGGAGGCGTGGGGAAGGAGCATGCTCTTCCTTTGGGGTGAAGCCCTGGCTGGGCTTTTCCAGCGTTCCCATTGTTGCCCATCTGAATCCAATCACTGCTATTTGTTTTTTTCAGAACAGGGCTCAGCTCCCTGTTGCTGGATCGGTATTTTCATCCCCTGACATTTAACTGAGCTATTTCAAAACGGGTCGAGGCCGTTTCTAGAATTCCTTTATTTTTAAAGTTTTACATAACTCAGCTTTTAGTTGTCTGTTGAGAAACACTGTTGGTAAACAGCTCTGCTTACTGAGCTTTGCGCAGCTCCTGTGCCCGCTTCCTGAGGCTGTGAGCTCCCCAGACCTGGGAAAACCAGCTGTGAACTACCCTGTGCATCCCACATTTTGGGGAAACAATATTATTTTTCCAAATCCACCAAGCAATCAGGTAACATTCCAGCCTGCCTGCTGCATCTCAGGCAATACACCTGTGATTAACCCTTTCCTCCAACTTCTGAACTGTGATTTCACTCTAGGATCAAGGTAGAGCAAAGTGATGGAAAAAAGGAATAGCCTCTTCCTTGGAAAATTCATGGCTGGGCTCCCCTGCCCCAGGGTGGGGAGCTCTCAGCAGGAGGAGATTTCAGGAATTTCCAAGCATCCTGTTGTGGGTCTTTATGTGGGATGTGTTGTATGAAGATTGGGAAATTAGCTTTGCTTGATTGTGGTTATGACTTTCTTCAAATGATCTGCCAGGACTTCGAAATGCTGAGGAAGAAAGGGGATAAGGAATTAAAATCTTCAAAATACAATTTTGGCCTGCTGTGCTGTTGTGTCTCCCTGCCCCTGCCACAGAGGGCTACCAGATGCCTCTCTTCCATTTTCAGAAGTGTTTCATTAATTTACATTCTCATGAAAACGAGAAGTCAAGAGACGGAGGTTGACTCATGTCTGCTGCGGCCGTAGGCCTTGCCAGCCTGACCAGGCCCATCGCCACACTCAGCCCTGCAATGACTGGCTAATCATAATTAATTATCAGCGAGCGGGGAGTTTAGTCATCGTGTCTGTAATATCAGTTCACAATTCATTTAATGAACTCCCAACTTAATCCAGACTTGACTCTGGTGTAGGCTGGCTCTGGGGTGTTTCTCTCTTGAAGAAGACAACCTGTGGTGCTGGGCTGGAAGGAACAGGCTGCCTGGAGAGGTGGTGGATGCCCCATCCCTGGGGGGCTGTTCAAGGCCAGGTTGGATGGGGCCCTGGGCAACCTTGTGTAGCTCCAGGCCTGGAGGTTGGTGTCCCTGCCTGTGGCAGGGGGTTGGAGCTCTGTGATCCTTGGGGGCCCTTCCAACCCAGACCAGTCTGTGATTCTATGATTCTATGAAAGGCTTGCCATAAAGTCCCAAGGATCCTCATAGCAAGGGAATCTGCAGGAGCAGCTCTCAGTGAAGCATAAATCTGTATCCCAGCAACAGGTCCCATCTTATGAGGTGGTAGAATTTGGATACTCACTTTCTGATGAATAAGGGAGGTTTGAAACACCTGTGATCTTGGAGAGGTGAGATATGGGGCCTTCCTTGCTGTAGCATCTCAGGATTGCAAAGCTTTGAGCATTTTTAACAGATCTGCAGGACTCTGGCCATGGTGATACTGAGGACACTTTTAGAAGTAAGGTGACTAACTCCCATCTGGCAAAGTCAAGCTAGTCAATTTGCCTTATCAAGCTCCAGCATCTAATTAGAGGTTCTCCTGACATCATTTCCAAGCTGGGTGCAGCTCATCCTGGAGGCAGCATGGCCTTTTTATTACTTTCTACAACTTAATCACTCTGTTTTAAAGACATTCTCTCTGAATTGCTCAAAGGTTAGCCTCTCTGTCAATTTAAGTCAATACCTCCTTCTTTTCAAAATTAATTGCTATTAATTAATCACCATCTGAAGCAGTTTATTGGTATTGATTTACTCCCTTTTGTATGTTTCTGTGAGATCTCTCATTGGTCTTCTTCAATGCATTTATTTTTCACTCAAGCTGTGAAGTGCCTACAGGTGAGTGTTGGTTGACAGGCCCAGGTGGACATCCACACCTCAACATTAATCCTTCTGTCCAAGGACCACCATGCTGCGGGTGCCTCTGACTTTTATGGTATTTTCACCTGGGGGTGTCCAAGGCCAGGTTGGATGGGGCCCTGGGCAACCTTGTGTAGCTCCAGGCCTGGAGGTTGGTGGCCCTGCCTGTGGCAGGGGGTTGGAACTCTATGATCCTTGGGGTCCCTTCCAACCCATGCCATTCCATGATTCTATGTTTCATCTTCTGAACTTCCCAATTCACATAACACCAGAACAGCAGAGCCCTTATTTCTGACTTACTCTTAGTGTTTTGGAAAGGAGTCCCGGTTTCAGGTTCCTAGCACCATCAAGGAGCCCCATCAACTGTCCTACCACCCAGACCATTTCAGTGGTCTGGCCTCTGAGCACATCAGACCAGGGCACAGATCACCAGTATTTAAACAAGACAAGACCAAGTGATAGCACACCTTTCCCTACTTTACATGCAGTAGGGAGGAGAAGACATCACTGCAACGTCTCCTCTGCATGATGCTCTGCTTCCCATTGCTCTTCCATGCTAGTGGGAGGTGGAACTGAGATGATGGAAAAGCATTAATTTGCTTTCAAGTTTTGCACTGTTATTGGCATTTTCTGTCCGACCTTTTTCCAGTGTAATCAAATAGCTCTGATCAATACATTAAAAGCCAGATTTTCTTATTAGCTTCTCTGTGCAGACATCAGCGGTCAACGTGTAACAGTCGGAGCAGCATCCTTTTCTGAGGCAACCTTGTAAAGCTGGAGCGTTCTGGGGTTTAAAGGGGACACCCCATGTCATCTTGGGGCTGAGCACAGCAGGGAAGTCCAGCAGGGAGAGAGGATGATGGTGTGGGAAGAGGTGACGAGCTGGAGGAGAGCCAGCAGAATGACATGCTGCGTGCAAGGACACCAAATGAGCTCCCTCTTTAAACACCTCTTAGCCCTGAGATTAGTTTTATTCCAACAGACTAGTTAGCAGTAGGATTTAGATTAGTTCAGACCTCATTGCCTGGCCTTGGGACACCCTTAGGATGGTTTGGGCATCACGCCCACGAGAAGCAAGCCAGGTTTCTCACCCAGCTAGCGGGACCCACCTCATTTCTTCCCATGAAGACAAAATGAGGAGAGCTTTCTAGAGCAGACCTTCCTCCAGCCCATGGCACCATGATGCATCAACGAGGGTGTTTCTGACTGACCGATGGGTTTCTCATCACCTGCCTGTCCCTCTGGTTGGTGACACCGCGTGGCGGTCACGAGCTCGTGGCACCGGCACCCGGCGTTTGATCCGGGGCTCCGTGAGATGCGTCGCAGGCTGCCGAGCGCTGTCATTTTTCAGCCTCTGAAAAGATGTAATTTCTCCTCTCGAAAGCTTGGGGAGGTCCCTGGGGATGTTGTCAGCTGCTTTCACCGCCTTGAAAAAAAAAAAAAATGTCATTTTTCTTTCTAAAGAGTGCTACAATTATTATCACCAGGCCTCAGGGCACTTCACCCCAAATCACACAATGCTATTTCGGGTCTCTCTTTTACTGCAAATGTTCAAAACCAGCTGCTTAAATCTGGTTTTCAAAAGTGAATTGGGCATTCTGCAGCCTGAGAGTCTTTTGGCATCTCTGAGATGCTGCAGCAGATCTCCAGCCAACCAGGAGCACCCGGAGGCTTCATTCCGAAGCCATGGAGACCACGTCAGGAGCATCCTTCTGGGGTCCTTTGGGAGTACTGGGGTTTGCTGAAACTTTCCTCCTTGCCCGGCTCTTTGGGATGCCCAGATGTGAGCACGTGGGACCCAGTCAGGCAGGGTTGTGCTCACTTGCCAGCTCAGCTCTATAGAAAAAAAGGGATTATATTTTGTATATAAGGCTTTGTGGGATTAAACATTGCTGAATTTGAAAGGCTAATTACTTCTCGGGCAGAGCCTACAGGATATTTTTCCCCTCTGAAGTCTCTAATGACCGTGTTTATGGGTAAGTTTCCCTGAGTACCTCCAAGACTGAAAGCTTTTTTTATGAGACAGATGGAGATGTTCTTTCCAAGAGTGAGTAATATTTAACCTTAAGCACTTTCAAATCCGGCCTCAGGAATATTGAGATGAAAGCCTCGTGGCACTAAGCTTCTTTCAAATGGATATTGCAGAAAAGCTGCCTGGACATTTGTCTCCCCGACCCTGGGCTCTGTTTAGCATGCTGCCTGTGTGCCTGTTTTCCTCGAGGAGGTCCGAGCAGAATAAATACTTGTCTTTGGGATTTCATTTTCAGCAGCCGCTCTGCTCTCACTATTGTGGTTCTTTTGAGCATCAGTTATTGGATTTGAAGTTCCTGATAGTGTCGGTTGAGGGGGGGAGGCAGGGTGCCTTCATCCCCTCCCCACGAGCGGAGAGGGCAGCTCCTGTGGCTGGGGAGGGATGCAGGGACAGGTAAGCATCCTCTTGATGGTGGGAGCATCACGAGGGGATGCATTCCCCACGTGGGAAGATGGTTTGTCACACCAATGCCTGCTGAAGGGAAACACACTTGGGCCATTCCCAGAAGCCCCAACCTCAGCTCAAGTCAATTTTTCCCCAATATTTTCAATTATTTTAACATGAAGCAAAGCTCTCCTAGCGCCCAGCTCTGCATCTCCTTCTTTAACTCATTGAAACGAGCCCTCAAGTGTAGTAACTAAATCAGACACTGTAGTATCTTCTACTGCAGTTACTTCTGTAAGTATTGAAAAGGCAATATGTAACCAGTAATCATAGAGCAGGTTGGGTTGGAGAAGGATAAGTGGAGAAAAAGTAAGTAGGAAGTACCAATACATTTTCAAGAGCTTGTATTTCTTTTTGCCTGCTGACTCTTTACAGAGCAAATCTGCATCTCAATAGTGAGGTACTGGGGAGGGCGACGATGACACAGGATAACCCCTGCTGCACAAAACACAGCTGCTCTTCAGTTTTCCTTCAGTTCTTGCACAGCTCCAAGTTTGGGAGGGAACCCCTCCATGGCTCTGTCCTGCTGTGGCAGCCCCCCAGCCCGCGTGCAATCTGTATTTGTCTTGATCAGGATATTAAACTCCAGTCGTGCGCAGAGCAGCGAGGTCCCTCTGCACTACTGTTGAACTAAGAAATCATTATCATCAGACAGAGGAGAAGTATGGATGATGGATAATGGGTCTCTCCACTGCCCAGCGATCATTACGCTCCTGCCGATGAGGCAGCGACTGTTTTAAGTCCCATTAGCTGATGATGGGCTGTCTGGAAGAGGATGCTCCTACCTGGGCAGGCAGCTCTCTCCGGCTGCGCTGTGTTAACCCCAGCGCAGTGGGACCGTCCCCCTCCCCAGGGAGACCTTCCCCCCTCCAGGCTGGCCAAGCCCCCAGCATGTGGGAAGGGGTGAAACAGCAGCACGTGAGGCAGAAAAAAGCCAAAACCAAGAAACTGAAGGTGCAAGGTAAATCACTGCTTCCTGAAGGGACCGCTGCTTCCAGCCGGGGGAAGTGTTAATGAGGCTCTGACATTAATTTGAGAGCTTATAAAAGAGAGTCGTCTGCCAGCAGCTTTTGCATCTGCTTAGCCAGGCGTGGGTTGAACTCTTCCCGTGGTCTGAACCATCTGTGGACCTGCTGGGTTTGGTGGAGCACAGGGAGCAGCGATGGCAGAGCGTCATCCTGATGGACGTTGATCGCTGTCCACGTTCAGGGCAAAAAGGCTTTGGGCTGCCTCCTCCATGGGTGGTGGTCACCAAAGCCTACATGGAATCACATCTGCTGAGAAGAGGAGGTGATGTGGGACCACCATCCCACCAGCCCCTGCTGTACTTTGTGAAGCTGTCTGGGGGTGGCACCTGCTCCTCCTGGCCTCATGTCCCCGGTAATGCAGCCCGAACACGAGCACCCCAAGCCAGTCTGCTCTGATTTTAGCAGGCCTGTGGGTGACAGCTTAAGAGTGCAGGGTCCTTGTTTGGATTAAGCCCCGGACCTTCTGGCCTTGTTAGCTCTGGCTTGCTGCCCCTGGTCTGAGCTTGATGTGCTACCCAAGTCTGGCCATGTGCAGGCTCATTCCCTGGAGCAAGAGGGGTCTGACAGGTCCCAGCTGGTGTTGGTGTGGCTCACCTGTAGGAAAATTTAGGATATTTAGGCATGAAAAGTATTGCCCACAGCCATGGAGAGGATGTTAATGGAAACTGAGGCTCTGTGGTGCCAAGTCACTTTCCATTGTGTCTCTTCTGAGGTGGTCCAACGAGCCATGGCTTCTCCCATGGGTCATCATGGGGTAATCATAGGGTAAAACGGGGTCATTATGGGTCATCATGGGGTAATTGTGGGGTAAAACGGGGTCATCACGGGGTAGAATAACCTGAGAAGAAAGCAAGGATGGGATGTACAGTTGGGGACTGTCAGCTAACGTGAGTACTAACCTGCATTGCTCCCTGAGTCCAGCTGAGCACACTGCCAGTGTGCCACGAGGGCTGGTTTGAGACACAGTTATAGTCCTCCATGTAATATATGGCTCTCACAGGGTGCTTGCAGGCACGGCCTCTCCATTGCCCTGTGCTCACAGGCAGAGGTTGCAGTGAGCGTGGGAGCAGCTGTACAGAAAGAGCTGTGCCAGTGGGACCACGATGTGTCAGGGACCGAGCAGCTGGAGACAGCGATGCCGCCGGGTTTGGGAGAACAGCTCTCTGGGGTGTTGGAGTGAACCTGTGGGCTCCTGGCATCTGTTATTGGTGGTGGCTGAAAAATGCTATGGGATGAGCAAGAGGGATCTCTGGAGTCTGCAGACCCAGAGAGGGCTTCCCATCACGGCCAGCTCCCTTTGCACCGAATCCCTCTCCTCTTGCTGGGTGCTCCAGGATCTAAATCGGATACATGGCTAGTCTGTGACCTGGGCACGTGGCAGCGAACAAACAGCACCCATGGGTCCCTGCTGGGTCCCCCTCAGGGAGCAGAGCTTCCCTTGGCAGCTTTGTTTGGGATATACACAGCCAGGACTGTGGCTCCCTCAGCGTGCTTCATCCCAACATGATCCCCCAGTGAGGAGAGCAGAGGACAGTGACCGGTGCTTAGCTGGAAACATGCTTAAAAATGCATTCTGGAGGTTTTCTTTAAATTATTAAAGAACAGTAATTCACCTTTTAAACTCCCAAAGACATAAAGCACTTTATGGACTATCTTTCAAATCGTTTTGAAACCCTTCAGATCCCTCTCCTGGTGCTCTCACAACTATTTAGTAAAACAATAATAAAGCCGAAACCGATACAAATGTTATCTGTTGTTTAGAGAAGTAAATATCCTTGGTAAGGCTTCTCAAAGCACTTACAACAGAGTGGTTTGGATGAAGGCCAGGCTGTTCAATGGTTAATCTATTATTCATATTAATAAAATAATGTTTGGAAAGGCACCAAGAGTCCTGGGATGTGTATTAGGTGGCTTGGCAAACCTCAGCAGGGTGCTGGACAGGGCGTGAAGTTTGCAAACTTTCATGGGTGCCCTCGCCCAGGACCACCTCATGCACCCCCCTTGCCATGGCCAAACCGCCCCCCAGCTTTGCTGGAGTGGCTCTTTGAGGAGCTGAAACCCTCTTGCTGGAGCAGCAGAAACCAAACAAGCTATTTGTAACCCTTAATTTAAACAGCTACCGAAGTAAGAGTATAAATAGTATAATGCAATCGTGATGGGTAATGAATTATGCACACAGCCTCTTGCCTCTTTGAATATGCACAATATTGCTGCTTTATTGCTTACTTAGACCCTGGTCCTAAGCAGGAGGGGGCTCCAGGGACCCCAACCCAGGCTCTGCATCGTCCCCCATCCTCGTGGTGATCACCCTGCTGCTCCCATGAAGATCTTCTGGCTTTGGACAAAACTTGCACCAAACCCAACTCCTCCAGCCACCAGTAAGCCCAGGATAAACATCAGAGCTGGTTCCAGGCTTTGTACTGCCTGGCTTAAAAAAAAAAATCAGGAAAATATCAAACCAGGTCTAGAAGCTGAAGCAAATAAATTAATGTCAGTGACAGGAATAAAGTGGATCTAATTAGAAGTCCCTCTGCAGCGCCTCATTAGCGTGGTTGGTAAGTAAATGAAATTTCAGCAGGAGTGAGTTAGACTATTTGTCTTTGGCTATTTTTAGGATTTACAAAATGCCAACAATGGGGTTTCCTCACAAAAAAATTCCCCTGCTCCATCAGATGTCTAGAGGCCTTTTTCAGAGCTGGTGGTGCATCCACTTTGTTTCCATTCCTCGGGCACGTCCTGAGCTCATCCATACATTGAAAGGCATCAAAGCAATTTTTGGAGACAGATGGATTTTAGCTGTTTTAGCTGTTTTAGCTGATTTAGCGCATATGTAACAGAGTAAGGTGCTCCTGATACCCCCAAATACTTCATACACTTAATTTCCCCCCACCCCAGTGAATAAAAGACAATTTTTTTCCTTTCTGTGGGTGCCAGCATCCTCCAGCACAGCAGAAACCCACGCAGTCACAGGGTAATTTTGCTGCAGGAGCAGTAATTTGTCAGTCTTCTTCAACTCAAGTCAGCTGTTGGTAACCCTCACTCTCCATCAGTCCCAAATTGTCAGTCAGCAACGATTTCCCGTGACTTTCAGTGCTTATAAGTCATACATGGAGGTAATTTAATGAGCAGGAGATAAAAATTCTGGTCATACCCATCCAGCGGCGGTCCTGACATATCATTCAGTTAGGAACCCTCCTTTCAGGACACAGCCCTCTCTGATTGAAACCACAAAGTGATTCCCGTTAATTATGTCCTCAACAGATTAGAAACCCTGAACATCAGCAACACACGTGGTTTGGGGTTCTGGGTGTGTTGCCACCTATGATCCTGTTGGTATTCCCACACCAGGAGCTATAGACATTGGGAATTTAATGCAATGAATGGCAGCATCGTCCTGGAGTGGCAGCTCAGGGACATGTGCCATTGGTGGGGAGCGACCTACAGCCCAGCTGAAGAGCTCTGCTCCTTGTGGAAGGGTTGGTGGGGAAAGAGGCACCTTTTTTTGGCTTTTTTCCCTTTTTTTTTTTTTGCATTGAAGGTCAGATCACTGCAGGGAAACCAGGTGGTTTTACTCCACGTGTCATCATCTGGAGGTCACATCTGTGCACGAAGCCACTCGGGTGCCCAAGGGCTTCCACAGCTGTTTGTAGGGTTGGTGTAAAAACCTGCCTGAGCCCATTAAAAAAAAAAGGGCTTTTTTTACCCCATTTACAGCCTGAACTTTGCTCTCTGCCTACTGCCCACAGCCCCTGTGAACATTCCGGTTGGGAATTAGATGTTTGGCCTGCAGAAACACTTCAATCACAGAATCCCAGAAGTACAAGGTTGGAAAAGACCCTTGAGATCATCAAGTCCAACCGTCCCTGTCCTGTGCTAAACCAGATCCCTGAGCACCTCATCTCCCTCCCTGTTAAACACCCCCAGGGCTGGGGACTCAGCCCCCTCCCTGGGCAGCCTGGGCCACAGCCCCACAACTCTTTCAGGGAACTTTTCCCTCCCAGCTGAGCTGACCCTGCCCTGGGGCAGCTTGAGCCCATTGCCCCTTGTCCCATCTCCTGTCCCCTGGCTGAAGAGACCATCGCCCCGCTCTCTGCACCCTCCTGGCAGGGCAGGGGAGGTGGGGAGAAGGTCTCCCCTCAGCCTCCTCTTCTCCAGGCTGAACACCCCCAGCTCCCTCAGCTGCTCCTCAGAGGATTTGCCCTCCAGCCCCTTCCCCAGCCTGGTTGCCCTTCTCTGGACTCGCTTCAGGACCTCCATGTCCTTCTGATGGTGAGGAGCCCAGAACTGGACCCAGCACTCAAGGTGCAGCCTCACCAGTGCTGAGTACAGGGACAGAGTTTAAACATTATTTTAATGGCAGATTTTAAGGCTGATTTTAACAGGACCTCTAGTCTTAAAGAGCGAAGCTCAGGTTTGGGCACTGCATCTTGCGGCCAATTCCAAGGACAACATCAATTTGTGCAGGGCTGGGTGAGCTGTGTGGGCTATGGAGGGCTGGACATGGAAGTTACTATAAAGGTGTGTGTATAAAGTTACTACCAAATAGGTTTTAAGGCAATGGCTAAGATTAGGATCTCTATTTACAATTATTACACAGATTAAGTTCAGACGCTGCACACTTCCATTCTATTTCACAGTGTTGCTGAGCTAGAAACTGGGCCACACAGGCTGATTCATAAAGTTGAGATACCAGAATAACATCTTAAGGCATGAATAATTTTATTTCCTTTCCCCCCACCAAACTGTGTTGTCATAGATTTTCCAAAATGTTTTATGAATACTTATTAAAAGCACATTGAGGATCCGAATTCCCTGTGGGCAAAAATGGTTTTGTGCTTAACTTTCATTTCATTTAAACAAATATATAAATAAGTAAATGAATAAAAAAAGTCACATCTGGTTGGAGTTGCAGGAAAACATGGGAAAATTGTACCCAGATATCACGACGACCGTGCCACGAACCCACGGATGCTCATGGCCACCTTTGCTCATCCCCTTCCCTTCTGTGGGTGAGCCCCTCACCTGGCTCCTGCCCAGTCCCCCAATCCTGGGCAGGAGCCAGGCGAGGGGCTCATCCACAGGACCCCATCCTCTTGGACACAGCTCTGTTGGCAGCGGTCAAGCCAAGGGAAGCATTTGGAAGGGCCCAGGTGGTAACCCTCACGCAATGTGGGCTTTGGTGGCATCCGCACACAGGAACATCAACACCACAGGAGCATCCCAGACCCATGGGTGGCCCTGGCTGGACCACACATGGGATCAAATGACAGGCTGGCACATCCTTCTTACAACAGCCATCCAGAGAGATGAAGAGCATCCCAGCATCAGTTTGCCGTGTGTTTGTTAGTTTTAAGAGATACCCCTATCAGTTTCTGGTATTAAATAGACCCTAACTGAGTAAATACCTAGGGATTAAAAAAAATACAGAAATATCCAATGTATATAAACATCCAACACCCCCTTTCAAACCTCCCTTCCCTTAACAGCCCCGTAAATTTCAATGTCATATCCCCGCACGCCGCTGCCCCTTAATCTGACAGTGTCAGAGGGATCTATCTTCATTTTCTCACTCTTTTCATAATCTAATCCTCAGCTCTAACATGCAATTAGTGCCCTCCTCGCCCTCTGCATACCAAGCAGGCTGATTGCTACAGCTCTCACTGTGCAATCCATTTAGCCATGCGCCCCGTAATGAATATGTACATTTTGAGGACCTCGGCGAGGGGGGTCACAGGCAATCAACCTTGAATTCAATTACTCGAGTCAAGGTTAATGACTCGGCGCAGTGGTCAGAGGCATTCAGCCTCCTGCAGATTAAATCAGGCTGTCACAGCTGACAATGCCCTGGCTCGTGTGTGAGGAGGAGGAGGAGGAGGAGGAGAGGAGCGGAGCGCGGGGTGTCGCGCCGAGAGATGGTGGTGTCACGGTGGCCCGAGGCTGTGTGGGGTTGTCCCTGGGAAATCTAATTGTCAGGCTTCCCCCTCCTGTCACACCTCCTCCCTGGAACCCTGATATGATTAGGCGGTGGAAAGGCATGGCTAGTTGGGAGTGTGGGGTGCCCATGCCCTGATCATGCTCCTTGGGTGAAAGAGGAAGAAGCACAGATGGTCCCCAACTCTCTGGCACTCATTGGGATCCCTCAAGCCCCCTGCCCTGCTGCTCCAAGCAGAGATGGTGGTGGTTTGCCCAACCCCCTGGAACCCACCGGGACCCTCTGAGCCCCCCACCATGCTGCTCCAAGCAGAGATGGTGGTGGTTTCCTCAACTCACTGGCACCCAGTGGAACGCCCCGAGCCCCTCTGCCCCAAGCAGAGATGGTGGTGGTTTCTCCAAATCCCTGGCCCCCAGTAGGACCCCCTGAGCCCCCACCCCGCTGCTCCAAGGAGAGATGATGGTGGTTTGGGACAACTTTGCAACCAATATTGAAATAGCCCTGGGTTCTTTTTGCCGCTGCTCTGCGCAGCTCCCCTGGGGTCTCTAGTTTTAGCTGTGCTCTAGGTGTAATGCCAGGGTGCTGGAGGGCTCAGAATAGGTTTGAAGGTGGTGATTTAATGGTGGATTGTGGAGGCTTTATTACATGTCTCTGTACCCATGAGGGATGAGCTGGGAGGGTCCTGACCAGCTGCGGGGTTTCAGCAGAGCTGCCATCCCATCCATCAGGGCCAAATGGGATCTCTGCAGTGAGCTCATCCCCAGCAGAGCCAGCGTCCACAGAAACCCTTCCAGAAGGTCCATCAGTGGGAAGGGTGATGCAAACTGTGGCTCCGCAACAGGTGCTGGGACCAGTGCTGCCCATAGCTTGTACTGGCCGGGTTCCCCATGCAAGACTGCACAGGAGGCACTCGAAGCCTTTTGGGACTGGGGACACCCCTCTGAGGGTTCTGGCTCTGACAGAAGCTGGTGCAGCAATTGTGGTGCAGTCCCCAGGAGCAGGATACCCAGCTAGGCCCAGGCAGCTGTCCCCATCAGCATCTCCAGCTCCACTGATGTGATGAGCTGCTCATCTGTGCCGACAGTTCACGATGCGCTGTGCCAAACCTCTGCTTATGAAAGCCTCTGTAGCACAGATTGATTTTTATTTGTGCCCTGCAGAGGCGACTGAGAGCCTTCCCACCTAACCCCTCCCTGCTCACCCACCCCTCAAGCCCTTTCCTAGGTGTGCCAAGCTCCAGCTGCAGGCACAGGGTTGGATTTCTCTCTTCAGGCGATCCGTTGCTGCGGTGACCCTTGGGGACCCCCCTCAGCATCAGTCCCACCAACACCCACCGCTGTGGTCTCCTGCCCAACTGCTTGTGTCACCTTTCAGCGTTAAAAAACCCAAACCAAACCAGTAAGTCCAGTGCCAGGTTGTAGAGAGGAGCAGAGATGTTTGGTACTTGCAGCTTCAGCCCTTCCTGCCGCCTCCCTGGGCATGATCCTGCCTGAGCATCACAGGCACTTGGAGCACCAGAGTTGCAGCCAGAGCCCCACAAGCAGCAGCACCCACGGGGGATGAGACCCTGGGGTCTTGAAGGCTTCACCACGGGGCTGTGTGCTGAGTGAAGAGTTATTTACTAGTGCAGGCAAATTAAAACCATCAATAATATCCCACTGTCTGAATCTTTTCAATAAAAACAAATTATGGGGTTTGTGTATGTAAAGCAGTGTCGCTCGGCGTGACGAATCTTTTACATGTGATTTATGCTGTTATTAAATATGGGGCAGTTTTTAGAGCTGAATCGCTGCTGTAATCTCAGGCCTGTTGCTCTGTATTTAACACAAATTAGGAACGAATGTATTTTTTGGGATGCATAGTCTGTTGGAGGCTTTTAGAACAGTCAAACCCTTATTTTGTTTGTTTTCTTTTCCCTTCCTTTGCACCGGGAGGGGGAAAAACAAAAAAAAAAGAGGCAAAAAGAGGCAGCTTCAGTTCTCATAACTCCTCTTGCTGGAGGTGCAGCCCGAGACCTGGCTGAGCTCTGTAAATATAAACACATTTATCACTTCTTAGCTTGAAGCATCTCCTCTGCTAGGGCCATCACCCATGGGCCACCCCCTCCTAGCACTGCCCAGTGTATGTACTGCACCAGCGCCCTGAAACAAGCTCACCACGTTCCTGATCACAGAGAAATTTGGGTTTCTTTTCTCTTTTCTTTTCTTTTCTTTTCTTTTCTTTTCTTTTCTTTTCTTTTCTTTTCTTTTCTTTTCTTTTCTTTTCTTTTCTTTTCTTTTCTTTTCTTTTCTTTTCTTTTCTTTTCTTTTCTTTTCTTTTCTTTTCTTTTCTTTTCTTTTCTTTTCTTTTCTTTTCTTTTCTTTTCTTTTCTTTTCCTTTCTTTTCCTTTCTTTTGTAATTTATTGTATTTTATGTAATTTATTTTATTTGATGTAATTTATTTTAGTATTTTATTCTATTCCCTCGGTGTCTTTACAACTGGATGTGCAGGACTTTGGGGAGTAGGGGCACGGCCACCCCAGGAAAACCTTGGGAAGTGGGTCCCAGGAAAAAAACTCCAAAGCATCTTTATATTTATATCCAAGTCCTGATGTGCAGCAGCCTCCTCCTCTGCCCACCTCTGCAATGGCAGGGCAGCAGTACAGCCCTCAGCCCCCGGGTTTTGGGGCTGCTCTATCGCCTCCCACAGGTCTGGCAGCCAGGCTCCTCACCCCAAACGCACCCTCTGTGAACCCTGTGGGGTGTCTGTAATTGTCTTTGGTCATTAGCAAGTAGTTATGAGTCGTCTACAAGTCATTCACTGCCATTAGTGGGAAGAAGAGGGAGGATAAAATATGGACCTGCAGCCTCAAGATCCCTCTTCCCCTTACTTAGAAAGAGGAGAAAGTTTCTGCAGCTCCATCTGTCTATTCCATCATCAATTAAACATTCAGAGGAACAGCTCTCCTGGGCCACAGCAAAGCGCTTTTAAGTGCTTGGGCTCTGCCCAACGCTTTGAAAGGGGCTGAAACCTCCAGTAAGGTGAGCCCAATATTTGCCAGAGGCCCTGTGGTCTCTGCCCTGCGCCCAGGGATGCTGTCCCTGCAGAGCAGTGGGATACATCACCAGGAGGGGATGATGCTGGATGATGCTGGCCGTGACAGGGGCAGGGAAACTGGGTGATGTGCAGTGAAACCCAGAGGAGAGTTCACCCATAACAGCGGTGTCTACAAGAGCTGCAGAAGAGCAGGTGGCATGACAGCAGCTCATGCCCAAAGCCTGGTCTAAAGCTACCAGCTCAGCTGCTGGTCCGTGGGGTTAGTGAAGTGGGAACTGTGGAAAATTATGGGGCCTGTCCCCAAAGAGGAGCAGCTTGTGGTGTTGGGCTCGTGGAGGCTGCAAGTGTGATGATTAAACAGGAGAAAAATATGGAACTGCCAGCGGCGCTCCGCACCGAGGTGGGAGAAAACTCAGTGGAGAGTGGGTTGAGGGGGGGGAGTGTGTGTGTGTGTGTGTGTGTGTGACACTGAGCATTAAGGGAGATGTTTGTTGTTGTCCAGTGTGATTTGTCTGACATCCAGATTTCTCTGTATTGCACAGCGGTGCGTTCCAGGTGTTCAGAGGGTTTGCAGTTCTGGGGGAGCCGCTGGTGAGAATTCCTACATTGTCTGCTCCTCCTTTTAGCTGGCTGATACCTTGGTTTATTTAAGCTCCTTAAATGCAATTTTAGTAGAAAAAAACATAACATCAGATTAGAAACCACCAGAAAATTGAGGCTTGCTGGAGAAGGGCAGCGTGACAGGCAGCAAAGGGAAAACTTACGAATTCATGGCCTCATCCATCGCTGCCCCAGGTTGGCTGGGGCCCTGGGCAACCTTGTGTAGCTCCAGGCCTGGAGGTTGGTGTCCCTGCCTGTGGCAGGGGGGTTGGAGCTCTGTGAGCCTTGGGGTCCCTTCCAACCCAGACCAGTCTGTGATTCTATGCCCCGACTTGGAGCATCCTAAGGCTTCCCCAGCCGTGCAGTTACTGCTGCATTGAGACAGGGAGGGATTCTCTCTGCTGTATAAACAGCCCGGCGATTCAGCTCTCCTAATCCTGGAGGGTTTCAGAATGCAGGGAATGGAGTATTTTTAGTATTATCTGATTAGAAACATTTACTTAAAATTGCTCTAATTAGATTACCAAGCATCACGGCCACAGAGGATGCTCTGCAGGAATTAGCTGTGTCAACAGTAGGTGATCAATCAGTGGAGACTTCTAGTTGGCCTGAAGAGTTTCCTTAGCAGAACACGCTGTCCTGGGTTTATTTCTGTTTCCTGCAGGTACCTAAAAGGTCTTGCTGGACCTGCCAGGGCTCCCTAGGAAAAGCAAATAGGCTGCTTTTCCCCCAATACAGTTTTTTATATGTATGTATATAATATATATACACTAATATATTATAATATATTACAATATATATTTTTTATATATAAAAAACTATATATGTATGTGTGTGTATAGATGTGTGTATATATATATATATGTATATATCTCACAGAACCACAGCATCACAGAATCATAGGGGTTGGAAGGGACCTCAAGAGATCACTGGGTCCAACCCCCCTGCCAAATATTATATCATATATATTAGATATTATAATATATTAGTGTATCTATATTATAACATAGATATTATAATACATAGTGTATCTAATATCATAATATAGACACACTAATATGTATTATATATTATATATATACAATA
>VZTU01019389.1:145268-199502 GCA_013400835.1 Zapornia atra | reverse complement strand
AGAATTTCTGTCTTTAGGCAAACTCCATCCTTTGCTGGACGGACTCCAACTCCTTCCTCCCCACTTGCCCAATTTTTTTTCTCCATGTGGCATCTACAGTATCCAAAACATCTTTCTTTTTCCTCTGGGCTTTTCCTAATCCCTAGGGAATACAGAGACAGTAAAACACACCTCCTGTTTTTGCTGCTTTCGTATCTGATGCTCAAACCAGGTCACATCAGCAGGGACTTGAAATCTTTAATGCATTAGTTCCAAAGGAAAACCAGTGTGGTTGTATGGAAATAAACAAACTAAAAATGTATAGAGGATAAATGTTTCACTCTGTGTTCTATGTTTGTTTTGGTATCTCTGAAGTGGTGTGGTCCATGCTCAGAATAGGAAAAGAAATTACACTGTTCCTCAAGAGAAGCAACATTTTTGAAGCAGGATTTGGAAACCTTTTTCTTTGCTTGCAAATACATGGGACTTCTAAAGGGCTTTTCTGTAACTTATATGGCAAGTGCAGAATTACTGTTGTATGGCCACACAAGACTTTGGCTCAAATTTGCATTGATGAAAGGAGTTGTGTGGCTTTACCCAGTGATGCTGAATACTTAGTTCAGGCTATGTAAGTGGAAGGTGTTATGTTTCTGTCACCTAGCTACCCTGGGCTAAGGCAGCAAGAACAACTACAATATACTTATTTTTCAAGAATGAACTTTTAATAGCTTTGTGTTTTACCAAAGAGCCCAGAACCCCTTGTTGAAACTCTTCTTGGCAAAATACAAATTTATGGAAGCTTCATTTTTAAATGTACATGCATACAGTATATAAGGTATACACCATCATATGAACAATTGTATATCCATTGCCATTTAGAATGCTTTATAGTGGCTTTGTTGTACAGAGTATGTTTTTTTAGACCTTAAAAAGGTCATTTCTAGAGGAAATGGAAATAGGATACTGTTAGAAGCTCTAGGTTCTCCCCATAGATTTCAGGTTTGGTACCCAGATACTTACAGGCTGTCTGCAGCGCTCAGCATACTTCTGCTTTTGAAGTTCTTGGGCAACCGCGTGAAAAATCTTTCGTCCACTATTGATTTTCTGTAAATGATTTAAAATATTTTAGGTCGGTGCAACATTTAAAGTTGGGGGAAACATCCTTTTCTCCCTTTTGTAATTCTGACTTTTTCCCTCTACGTATCTTTGGGAGTGTTATTAAATAACACTTTAAGAACATACAGTTTAACAGACAGAAGGATTTTTAATTACATTAATATTACATCTCTTGACATATATACATCTTTTTAGTCAAGGATACATTATGATGGGGGCTTCTTAGGCTTATTTTAAATACAGCAGGGCTTACCTGAATGCCCCATTGAAACAAACAAAACATTATTAGGAAACTCTGCTATTTTTTAGAAGTTTGAGCAACATTCACTTACTAAACAAAGCTCTCTATTAGTGATGGCCTTTACGTACATTTGCTTTATTTTTTACAAATCTGAAGTAAAGTCTTAGCAACTCTGAATGTCTCTGAATCATTCACTACAGAACTGATACTTTGAAAAGACAGGAGGGAAGGAAAAAAAGCACTGACTCTCAGACAAAGCAAACAAAGTGATAACATACACAGTTCTCTCTTCTTTGGTCTTCATTCCCACTTTTCTTTAGCAGCTTTGGCTTTAACTGGAGGGAGGGATGATAAAATAGCAAAATATTAAAATACAAGATGAGAAACCAACTGCTAAAGTAATTCAGTAGTTAAAAGGGTCCAATACTTTGTAGATAAAAACCTTCACTGAGAAGTTTTCGTGCCTGTAAGGCATTTACCAGCTTCTGGTGGTAGATTCTCACATCAGTATCATAATTATGTAAAAATTCCAGTTACAGCTTTGGGTATTTGTTTTCAAATAAACACAAAAGTTGTTCTAAGTTTTTAAAAAAAAAAAAAAAAGGCCCAGTATTTCTGTAATTTCTAACCAGGTGCCTCCTGGTGTGTTCCCTTCCTATCAGCATAAAACCTCTTTCAAGCTGCTGACACTTAGAAGCCAAGGACTCTCTTCTGTGTATGAATAGAATGTCCTTACACATGTAAACACAACCTGTGGTAAAGTCATTGCAGCTCACAAGAGCTTTGACCTTAAATTTAAATTATTTTACTTGAAACTAATCCAGAGAGTTAATAGGGTAATTTATACTTTTGCTTTTTTAATGTGCCTTGGTCAGTCATCTCCAAGATGCTGATTAATACTCTTAGTCTAACTTTAACTTTAAAATACTCTCTCCTTTAGAAACTGTACTGAAAAAAGCAAATGAGGTTGCTCTTGAGAGTACAGGTATGTGCCACACAGGAGTTTGCAGATATGTGCAGCATATGGTGCCACACAGGAGTTTGCAGATATGTGCAGCATCTGAACTTCAACCAAACTTAATCATAGCTTGCAAACTTAATCATAAAAGTTACAGAAGTCTAGGAATGTCTTTTTATTCTCCTTCTGGAGATGTTAAAACTGCTCAGACTTACAAAATTAACAAAAGCAGAAAACTCACTTTGAGCCTACCTTGTAGAGTACAAAGAATATTACAGCAGTGTTGTACAGAAGCATTAAGGATAAGGCGATGATCATGAAGATGAATTTTCCATTGCTTTGCTGCTTCTCTTCTCCTTTATTAAAAGTGAGTGTTAGAATAAAGGACAGTTCTTCCAGTTCACATAATTTTCTTAAGATTCTGCATTTCAGGCCCCTTCCTCTGAGAAATTAAAAAAACCTTATACCTATCAATATTTTCTGGTTCATTTTTAGTCTAAATTCCTTAAATGCTTTTATTTCCCTGAATGTTTGTAAGGGCAACAGGGACTTGTTATTTTTGATTATGAGCCCATCCTTCAGGGGTAGACAGAAGACAATCCAGTTTTCTACCCTCATAAAGAAACATCTGAATAAAACTTAGAGATTTTTGTTCAGAAACAGAAAGAGAGGAATATAGGGAAAATGATAATCAGCTAGGGTTTGTTTGGGTGTTTCTATTTTTAGGCATGTCAAACTGAAATGTGGTTTAAGTAGTCTCATTCCTTAACTAGAAGGTGAATGATTCAAAGGTTCAGAACTACAACCTTCTGCTCAGGTTGGCAGAGTGAAGCCCCAGCTCGGGGACCTTGCGTACTCTGTTGCATGGCGTTCCACTAAAAGTGAGTTTCTCCACTTCCCATTTTTCTGTTGACACTTCATTTCTGGCAGCCATTAAAGTCTTTATGAAGAGGATGTAGAGTATGGTTAGATAACATAGAGTACAAACTTCTCTCTTTTGTAGAATTTTACTGGGTTTTGCACCATATGACAGAACAGTCTAATTAGAAAATGAGGTTAAGATGCTTATTTGTAGAATCCCCCCACCGTGGTTTTACTGTAAATATTTTAATGTAGTTCTACTACTCCTAATGGCTTTGTTGGTGTTTCCATCTTAAATGCCATTCTTGAAAGTGTAAGTAAAGGGAGTATTTAGGAAAGATAATTTATTTCTAAGATGTTTCATTAAGAGGGAATGATCAACTGACCTGTTTTCCTTAGTACGGTTCCATCTCCTGTTTGTTTAGCGTGCGGCGAATGTGAACTTGAAAATGATATTCCACAGATATAAACAGCATTGTCATCTACAGTCAGGTTGTTGATCTGAAGTGAAACATTTTTTTCTGATAATAAATGTACTTTGAACTTCTCCTGCTTTTTGCATTCAGGAGTACACAGATCCTCGTGTTTGTTAGTTAAAAAGCGGAACCATAGAACTTGAGGTGGGGATGAGGAGCATCCAGAGGCAGAGAATGTACAGGATAGGAATATGGTTTGCATGGAGTAGTCAGCTTCCTGAAATCCAGGTTGAGTTACTGTGACTTTGCAGGTATCTGTAGCACCTGTTGAGGAAAAAAAAAAAACTGGTAATGTGAGGGACAGTCATTATCTAAAAAAGAAAATAAGTTACTTCTGGTTAATTTGAGAAAAGGTAGGAGGAAAGGAAGAAAATTAACTGTTTCAGACTTGAATATTTTTAAGGTTATTTCCAGCAAGCTTTTCTTGTAGAAAATTCCTACAGTCTGCCCATGTGTTCATGTAACAGTTATACCTGTGTGGTAGTATGCTTAGCTTTCTGTTCCTGTGGAAAAAGTGTAGAGAAGATTCGAATAGCTAAAATAATGTGAATGTCTCCTTTGGCCCAAGAGAAGACCAAAGAGTATTCTGTGGAGTTCCCTGCCTCAGATTTAGCCCTGAGTGTTTTGGGTATTCGGTGAGGGCGGATACTGGGTGTTTTGTGACAACTCTAGATGCTCAGTGGTGTCGTTCTGCAAGGGTTTCTCTCTGTGCCTGCTCTGTGAGCCTGATGGCAGGCAGTGGAAATGTCATAAATGGAGACATTTATAATTTAGCAATTTCATATCATTAGTTACAATTCATAATAGTTCCTAGACATTCTTTCACTTCATCAGATATCTTGACTCTGGGTTTCTAAGGATAATAATATTGCTTGTTAGTTCTGACATTTAAAGATGCTTGTAGAAAAAACAGGAAGATAATCAGAGAAGAGAAGAGAATTCTAATTAAGGAACTGAAATGTAAGTTTTAATGTAACTGGCCTGGAAGATATTTTTCTTAAGTACTTACTGAGATCCATAATTTAAATACTGTTTTAATATATATAATTTTATTGAAATAAATTGCTTAATTATTTAAACAATGGAATTGAGATTATTGCAGTGAAAATTAAGGCAGTAGCTTAACCACATCCTTTTCTACTTCTTAGCAAACAACAAACTACAAGAAAAATAAAGTTAAGTCTCTTAATCTACTTCTGATACACCATTTGTAAGCCTGTCTGTGGCAGACAACCAGCATTGTCCCTTGATCATTTTTCTCACTGAATGTTATGGACCAAATCCAAGCAGATTCAGTGCCTGTGAAGGAATAAAGTGAAACTCTACTTCTGTGTCACATCAACACCAGAGCCATTCCGTAGCAGCAACAGCAGTTGTAGTAATACCCCTTGTTGGGGTACTTGCACCCTGTGTGGAGAAAGGCAGCAGGTTGTGCTCCTGCATTTGATCCCCTCATCATTTCAAGGTTGCTCTGGGGCTTTGCCTGGCCTTGCAGAGCAGAACTCTCTGTCTTCAGTTCATATAGATACTGACTCTTGAACTTCCCAAAACCTCCTCACAAACAAGCACAGCTGCCCTGAAACCATGCTGCTGGAGCGTCTTTTGCAGGCAAGTGCAGTAGGATTTCACCCTGAAACACACGTGCGATCTATGATTTCTGAATTTGTTAGCAAATGCTTTTTCTTCCCAGTTGTTTAGTTTGGAAGTTGTATGAAGGCAGCAGAAATTAGCTTGGTTATCAGCAAGACTTCTTACTGTTGGTATGTTGAAATTATATTGCAAATGCATAACCACAACGTTTTCAGTCTTGTTTAACTGCTATTGCATGGGAAAATACAAGAAGATTAAAAAAAAAGGTCTTACCAGCACTGTACAGAATCCAGTCAAATGCCAGCACTAGTACATCTTTTAATTTGTTGAAAGATGCCATTTCTTTTATCTCTCTGGAAATAACTCCACTTGAAGGAAGAGGAACTTACAAAAGCTTTGGAGTTGCAGAACTCTCTGAATCACAAGATTTAGAACTTCCTGTTTAGAAGGGCGTTTACTATTGCATTTACCAAGCTTGTTAAAGGGACAGAGCAAACCAAAGAACATTTTTGGATGACATGACTTGGAACATGGGTGAAGAGTTTCACGAGTTGGACTTGATGATCCATACGGGTCCCTTCCAACTCTGGATAATTTTGAACTTCCAAGAGTCGTGTTTGTAACCCTTCAGATTATTTCATCGGATATAACAAACACCATCAGGTTTTCCAGCATGCCTCAAGTATTGGGCTTCTTAATTTTATAAAACCCTTAGCAGTCGTTACTGTATTAGCTAGTAGGTGCCACTGGAGAAAGAGATTCAGTAGCCATCCATTGTAATGTGCAGGTCTACTGATGGAAGCTTCACAGCAAATCCTAATTTTCAAGTTGCTGGCTTTAATTAATTAATTTAATGTAATTACCTGAGGTCATCTTTGGCCAGACAGTGGGTATAAAGAATTTTATAATGTAAATTGTGTGTCCTTGTCTGCTGAATACCAGCCTTGCTAATGGAAGCTACTTTTCAGCCACTCTTGGGACTGCTAGTTAGACATGTAACAGAAGATAACCTTAAGTAGCCGCTTGTGAACAGCAGGATGAATGTTGACCTGATCTTGCAACAGCGCCAAAAATGGCTTGTCAACCTCTGGTGTGGAGTGGAATGGAATATCATCTGTGTAATGTGCTTCTGTGAGAAAATACTATGCATGAGAAAGCTTTCTTGATAATTTAAACAAAACTCTCTTGTTTCTTCAGTAGGTGGCAAGTGGGAAAAGCCCTCAGAAGTTTTGGAAATCAAAGGGCACACTTGGGAAGAACAGGTGAACAGCCTGCCAGAAGTTTTCAGTAAAGCCGGTTTTGCCATAGAGGCTTTCACCAGACTGCCATACCTATGTGAAGGTGACATGTATAATGACTACTATGTGCTAGATGATGCTGTCTTCGTCCTCAAGCCAGTGTAAGCGTGTTTGACGTAAATCTCCAAATCTAACCCAAGAGACAGCCCTCTGAAAGAGCGGTTTGATTTATGGTTACTTAAAGGGAGGGAATTTGTGGATTGCCATGCTAAATAAATACCGTGTAAGAAATTTAAAGGCCAAAATACTAATGTATTTCTTTGTAGTGCGATTAGGAAAAAAAAAAAAAAGGTTGTTTTTTAAACAGACTTTTCAGTTGAGAATTTCTTTTTTTACCAGCTCTCAAATCAACAAATGCATTCTGCCATCCAGCAGTAATGGGGGATATTTTTTTATACTTACCTGCAACAGGGATCAGATCCAAACAAAAGCAATAGTCCTAATGATGGTGAAACTGATACAATGTGAACTGTTGTTAAAGAAATCAAGCGAAATCTGGCAATAAAGTTATCCATTCAGTTCAAGCCTTGTTGACTCTAAACTGTTGAAATGGATATTCTTCCATGCTAAGTTACTTTCTCTCTTGCTGTCATTCTTCACATGTTTTTAATCATGCTAATAAACTTTTTTTGAGATGACTTTTTGCATTAACTTTTGTGTTCATTTTTGTGACCATAGCCACGCTTGTCCGCAGCAACTGCTCTTTGTGTTGAGAATCAAGCTCTCAGTAGCAGCACAACCTTGTGTTTATTTAAGCAGCATTTAAATATTGCTTAAAGGGATAACAGTCCACAAAAAAAGTACCACTTTTGGTTGGGTTTCCTTCATGTTCCTCTCAAAGCCTCATAAATCTCATTGCTTTTGCATATGCCATTTTCCAGCTGAAAAGGTTATGGTAGAATTTGCCAAAACAGCACTTTAAACTGGTGGGGTTTAGTAACAAAGGTGTTTCCAAAAGTTTTCAGCATAAAAAACTTGCAGGCTGTTTCTTGCACATTTTGCAAGTCAAACTGCCTGTGAGGATCAAGCTCTGGGGACCTGATTTTGCAGGTTTTGCTAGCTTGGGACATTTTCTTTTCTCTGGGAGCATTAAAAAAAAAAAGGTATTGATTTTAACACGTCTTGTTTTAAAAACTGTTTAAAATGGATAATTTCTGGCAGTTGGGATATAACCTTCCTTTAAAACAACGAGCGGCATCATAAGTAGTACAGAACTGGCAGGCGTGTGTCATACGTGGCTTGGGATGTAAGTGTTGTGGGAGAGCAGAGAAACCTCAGCCTGTCTCAGCTGGTAAGTAAAGTAAGAACTGACTTACCTTTTACTTTTGAGGTCAAAAAAAGTGTGTTGTGCTGTTTGGGGTGGGTTGTTTTTACTGCTCAGTGATCTTACACCAGGTAGGATGTTTGAGAATGTCTTTTTAGGCTATTTTGGACTTGCTTTGCCTGATGGTTAATGATTTCTCTTCGTAATTTAATGGCCTTTTATTCTCAGTCATCTTTGTGAAATATTAAGTATTCTGTAGTATGGGGAGAAGGGGTTGACTGATGGGTTGCTCTCAACAGTAATTCAGGGTCAGTGTTAATTATTGTTTCAGTGTGTGCTGTTGAATTTTGGCACAGAGTGCAGTCAGATTTGTTTGTTGGAAAAATGAGCTATGTACGCTTTGGCCTGAATCCATTCATTTTTATTTTGTTACCTTTATTTGTATTCATCTAGCAGTGGGAAAATTTGTTTCTTAATGCAAAATGAATTTAGCTTCATGTAGCAAATACACCTGAAAGCAGAATTCTTCAAAGGAACAGAAGTGTTTTAATCCCACAGGTTAAAAATCACACAACAGACACTGCATTTCACACCTCTCCTATCTGTTACTCCTGTCACTTGGGACATTGGTTTGTGATAGGCTTGAGAGGTTTTTGGGACAGAAGGTGCAACATAAATAATAATTAGGGGTTTTTTTTCTTGTGATTACCTGTTTTGTGCTATGTATTTAAACAAGTATTTTTACACTTGAGATGGGGGATTAAAACACTTACGAAAACATGAACAGTAGAGGAAAAACTGACAATGGAGTAAATTTAAATCCAAAGGGATCGTGTTTGATGGGGACAGAACCCTCCTTTGTCCTGCTGAATGTGCAGAATAGCCCTAAGGGGCTGTACCTAGACTCATACTTCTAAAATCAGAGGGGGGCTGGCATGGCTCGTTGGGTCAGGGAAGAGATGTCTTTCCAGACCTTGAGAGCATGCTGGTGTGCAGTTATTGTCTGCTCACGCATCCTGTGTGAAGAAACTCTTAAGTCCAGCAGTTAATTGCCTGAAATACCTTTAAGATCTCATCCAAGGGAACAAGCGTTTATTGCAAGTCTGACATCCCAATTAATTCCTCCCAGGCTTGGGGAACCTGCCTTGTTCCTCCCCTGTCCCTGCCTGTCCTGCTTTAGGTGACGGTGCACAAGTCGCACCTCGGTGGTCTCACCCCAGAGAGTAACTCACATGTCTGTTCTGTCAAGGTGGCACTGGCTGTGTTGCATCGCAGGAAAAGATGCTGTGCAAGGGCACGATTTAATCAGGAACTTTCAACCCAAAGTTGGAACAACTTCATCTCTCAGAAACCACAGCCTCCTCTTGCTGGGTGACCCCAGGTACAGTCAGTTTGTATTCTGCCCTGAGGAACCCAGGGACACCTGCCCATGCTTGGGGTGGGGAGCAGGGTGCTGGCAGCATCAGCTTGGCTTGTGTGTTTCCCCCATGCAAGAGGTTGAGCTCTTCATCCTCAGAGGGGAAGCATCCTCTTCTGCCTGTGCTCTCTGAGCCCCCCAGCAGAGGAGACTTTCCCCTCCTCTCTGGCTGAGGGCTGGTGCTGCTGGGCAGACACCTGCGCTGCGAGGCGGTGCTGGCCTCAGTCCCTGCCCCTGGCTCTCGGGGTCCCTGTCTGGAGCCGCCCAGCTCATTGCACCAGAGCGCGGGGAAGGAGTCGCACGCTGCAGAGGCAGGTAAAGTGCCGTGGGGTCCTGGCTCTCCCTATAGATGCCCCAAGAACCCCACATAGCTTCTCTCTCCCTCCCTTCCCTTGCCAGTCTGAACTTGAGGGTTCCCTCGCCACAGAGCCTGGTTGCAGGGGGGAGGATGGGCACTGGCAGTGTGTGGGCTTATCAGCAAGGCTTCTGATTAAAAGGTTAGCTTTCTGGTTATCCAGCTTCAGATTAGGCAGCGGCTGTGTTGGAGGGAGTGATAAAAAGTCTAGGGTTTCCTCACACGGAAGAGTGGCTGTTAGGGGAGCAAGGGTAATCTGGGAGCTCCTCATAACCGGGGAGTCCTACAAGGGTGACATCTCAGAGATCTGATCACAGCTGATGCTGCCGTGATGGAAGGATCAGTCTCTGGGGAAATGCTGTATGGGATCTGCAGAGATCCCCACAGGGTGATCTGGGGTTGTCTGAAAGCTGCAGTGAACTTCTGCAAACGGACTAGTTTTGCTGACTAAAGGAACTATTTCATCCTGAAAATTGTTTTATCAAGCAGGGCTGTTGCACAGCAGACTTTTTCTGCACCTGCTGGCTGTCCACAGGAGTTAGTCAGGGTAAAACAGCACTTCCCTTAGCATTTAATCTCCTTATATATTAATTCAGCATGCTTTAATTAAAACACGCTCCCTGATCAAAGCGAATGAGTTGGAATAAACAAATCAGGATTGACATTGGTAGCATGATTTAAGCTTTGCAGAGTAATCAAACCTTACTGCAAAATTAATAGGGCAGAGGGAGAAACAAACACAAAGTTCATTGTCTAGGAAACCAGATATGTCTGAATGAGAGACATGTACTGTGGTGCTCCCAAAAGAATAGCCGATGAAAAGGGTTTCAGTCTGTGTGAGAACAGGATGGAGGGAGGCCATAGCTTCTTAAAGTCAGTGTTTAAATTTTTCAGCATCTGTCAGTTTGAGTCACTCCCGTGGCAAGACTGGAGTTAAGGATTTGTGATAGACTGAAGTATTGCCAGAGGCTGCTGAAAGATGTTTTCCTAAAAGAGTACCTTGCTGATACATGAGATTAAACCATCTGGAAAAGGTGTTTGTATTGATCAGGTGTTCAGATCTGTAACTCAAGCTGTGGCAGAGAACCTGAAGAAACCCCTGAAACAACAAAAAAAGAATCCAAGTTCAGCGACAAAAAGAACTGCAGGAATTAAGTATGGCTGCAGACAAACCCTTGAATTTAAGGAAGGGAGAGAAAGGCTAACAAAGTCATCTCAGAGGCAGAGCAAATTTGGCCAATGGGGCCCTCCCTGTTGTTTGCTAAAAGGAAGGACTAATTCCAGTAAAAGAAGCTGCAGTCTGTAGAGCAGAGCATCATCTAGTATCTCAGATTAACTGCTGGTTTTGCCTGTGGGGACGGTGACTCTCAGGGCAGAGGGCCAGGCTGTGGGTGCAGAGGCAGAAAATCCTCTCTGCAGTAAACATGGTGCAACGGGGATTAAAGCAGCTGATGGCTCCTAGTGCTGTGAGGGGACGTGGCTGCAGAAACACCTCTGTGGGCGAGACCTGCTCAGTCTCTGCTTCCTTTCCATCCCAGTGCATTACTGCCCTGGGTATCCTTGTCCTTCAGGAGCCAGACCAAAACCAACAAATTCATTTCATACAGGACAACTGTGAGACTGTCACTTTTCTGATGAGAATTGGCGACATCCTGGTGAAAAGCTCTGGGTATCCCGTTGCTGCCCTTCCAGCTAATGTATCTTTCCTCAGTCTTTACACCACACAGCACGGGGCAGCAGGGGTAGCAAAAGCTACTAAAACATGTATTTCCATAGAAGCTGTCACAGCCGATGGTGACTAATTAATGGTGTACTTCTCATGAGTACAACGATCCATCTGAATGAAGTGGCATGGTCTTGAACCCCATTTCCCAAATGTGTTGCTTCCCCACTGTTTCAGAAGGGCACAAGGACATTTATTTCCCTCTTCCCACGGAGTGAGGGCAGCAGGGGAGGGAGCATTCCCTCACCCTCCCTGCCTGGAGCACGCTGCGCTGACATGGGGCGAGCGAGAGAGCTGATTCGAGTTCAGAGATCTGCAAGTGGAGGCTCCCAGACCTGGTCTGCAGTAATTGTGCAGCAATTAATGAGCTACAAACAGCTTTGGGTTCATTTGGAGCTTCTTTACTATTTCCTTTTTCACTCCCTCAATTTCTTTTTTATTACTGGAGCTTAAAAGCCTTGGGTTACTTGCTTTAACAAAACTACCTTTCAGTCGTATTTAGGTGGAATGTGGCTTAGGAAATAAGCAGTGCTACTAGGAAGAAAATTAAAAGAGCTACTTGGTTAAAGGGAAATAAATCTAGCTGCACATACACACTTGTATTTGCATAAAATACATATTCTGAGAAAAGATCTAAATTAAAAACTTGGGAGCAAGCACTTCTAGATCATTCCAATCTCTATCTGTACACCATAGCTTAGGCTGTCTCTGATTTATAGCTGTGGAAGTTTGGGTGAATATTGCCTTTTGACTCTGTTCTTTTTTATTTTTCTTTTCAATCCCAATATCTTATTCTGATAAAACACCAGGAGAAATGCCCGGACTTTTGAAGATATCTTTCTTATTGCTAATAATGAATCACGCTGAGATTACGCACAGTCAGAACCCTGAAGGTAAGACCTGTATGAGGCATTTATTGTGTGTGGATAGCAAGAGCTGTGTGTAGTAAAATAGATACAGCACTGCTTAGTAAACAGGTCCATATTCTCTGCTCTCTTGACTTCATGGAGCTATGCTACAAAAGAATTTAACCAAGACTTTTATTATTTAATAGCCTTTTATTTTTGCTGGTTTTCTGTAAATATGTTTAATCAAAGCTGCATTTAATGCTTATAAATAAATTATATATGTTTATATAGCTTTGATCACTGTATACAGTACATTTATTTTTGTATGACAGTTGAATGGTAAAGTGTTAAATCAACTTTAGTAACAGGATAATCTTTTACAGATATGCCTCCATTATTACACAAAGCTGTGGTTAGTATTTTTATTTGATCTCTCTACTAACATTTCATATTATAATCTAAAAATAGTAATTTATTACATATATTTACCATTTTTTCCTTAGGAGGAGGTAATAACTGGGAAATACCTGAATGGTAATGTACAAAATTGTTCCCACTCATGTTTCTAAAAAGAATTAAAACCCAGTATCTCACCATAACTTTTTATATTCCATTTTCCATATGTAGCCCTCCTTGATATACTTCATTTTCAGAGGTAATGTATTACTCTCCCCAACTTGATTTTTTGGTATTATCTTGCATGTCTGATATGATCTGTTTCATTTCTACAGACACTGGAACATTGTGGATAGAATGAGATTGGCACATATGATGACTTTAATCTAGCTCTCCCATGAGGACTATTTCCTCTTAACAAGGAAGAAGACATTTTTCACAATAAAGCAAAAACATGCATAGAATGAGGCTGAGGATAAATACCTACCACAGTTTTTAAAGGCTTTGATAATTAACTTTGTTCATATGGTTCAGAATGGCTTCCTAAGGAAATGAGGTGCAGTTCCAGCTTTCTGTCCATCTCCCTCTTCCAGCCCTGTGCCATCCCCATCCATCCCACTTCCTCCAGCTCCTGGTGACTTTTGATTACTTGCTAATTTTGTTTAAATTTGAAAGAGCAATATAAGCCTCAAAGACAACTCCACTCCGATGTATTTTGAGGAAATCAGTGGCTGTGTGAAAAAGATACAGTGCAATTAATGCCTCTGCTGAGGGACAGCAGATATCAGTCGCTGTATGTACTTCCTACAAGCAGATTACAACAGGCATAATGGGGAGCCAGGAAGCACACCTATAGCCCTAGACTAGCCACAGTGAAGCTTGTCTTGTGCCTGGAGATGCTACTCATGGCAATGTGTTGGAAAATGGGCGTTCTTGTGGCTGGTTGTGGATTTAAATTAAAAAAAACCCCACAAATTCTCTCCACTCCTCACTGAACCCCACGTTTCCATTGCATTAAATGAGTCGACTGTTAGTCTTCTTAGGCCAAAAAGCTGAATACTCATGTCATTATGGTGTAACAGTGTTTGCTTTTCTTATCCTTGTTTGTTATTCTACTCTGCTAGTTTACATGTCACATTATTTTATGGCATTTTTGGTCCTGTTTTTCTGTTTACAGTGCCAATGTCTGGACAGCAGACATGCTAACAAAAGTCATGGCATATTTTCATGCCCAGGAAGTTACGTTTACTCTTAGCAGCCTACAGGTTTGTGCCATTTAAAATGCATGTAAAATTCTTACTTTAAAAGGGATGAAAAAAGTAACCTATGTCTGTAATCAAGACCAGGTTGTCGATAATAAAGGTAACTAACAGACCCACAGTGTAGCAGGTAAGGAGGAAATCAGAAAAGGGGTTTGGGGTTGATTTTTCCACTGAGGTTGCAGGACTATGCAAGGCAGAAATAATCAGAAAGAGGTCCTTTTTGCTTTTCTTCTGACAGAAAGCAGAAATTGAAGAGTTTTCAGGCTCAGTGATTGTTTATTGAGTGTATACACATGCTTTTTCTCCCCAAAATGGCAGGTTCCTCCCAGGTTTTGACTGTGGCTGTAGTTTGCAGGGCTGCTGATGGCACGAGAGGCTCCAGAGCATCCTAGCAAAACACATCCACCTTTCAAAGTTCCTCAGAACTCTGTTTTTCATGAATTGTCAGTGTGAAAGTGATACGGGGGAAGAAGCCATTGTTCTTTATCCCTGGTCGTTAGGATTAATTATGAGCTGGTTTAAGTGGAGCTGTAGCCTGCTAATCAAAACCTGACCTGCTCCCTCCTCCCTACGCATACTCTGTAAAAGGAAAGTGTCAAATGTGCGATCTCTGAGCCTCAGGCATTCCCAAAAGCCCAGGGCAATGCAGCTTTGCAGCACTCAAACCTTCTCCCAAGCTCCGTTTCACTGTCACAGCTCATCCAAACCCAGAGGAGGGTAACACTGCCTCTTCCCACTTCATTAGATCTAGTAACACTTTAGGGCTGTCACCAGGCCTGGACCCACAGACAGCAAAAGCATTAATATTTGTTAGTGGCACTGCAAGCTAAGCAGAGATAACAAAGTACAGTTTTGACTCAAATTCCAAACCAATTCTGAAATAATTCTGTCAGCAATTAGGGGGGATTTTACTCCAGTTGGGTGCTAATGAGCCTTGCAGTGCTTCCTGTGCCAGTGTTAGAATTCCCCTTAGATTTTTGAAACAGGCATGAGATTGTTAACTGGTAATGCAGCTTGATGTGAGAAAGAATATTTTTGTCTTGGAGCCCAATATAGATTTTTTCCTCCCACCTAATTGTACATTTCCTTCCTTTTTAAAATTAATATTAATGTGCATGCAGTACCTGGTGGGATTTTTGGAGCTCTTTAAAAGGCTCATTCTCACAGCTCTGCTGTGTGAAGCATTAAAGCATTATTACCCTTGTTTTATGAAGTGAGAAACTGAGGCATTTTTGTTAAAGGGCTCACTGGAGAGGAGTCACCCATGAAGCCAAGGATAGGATTTTAAAATTACTGTCTTTCAGCATTGCATTTGGATCAGTGTTGTTTATAATTTGTGTTTAGTTATTCAAGTTCTTGACAATGCAGACAATCCAGGTGCTAAGTACTTACCTCTTCTTAAGCAAAGATTTTCAGGGTGTAAAAGATGCCCCTAGTACAAGAGGGTGAGTTTTATGTATATTACACATATTTTTCTATACTTCAGATGTCCATTAAAAGTTACCTGAAGAGTCTCTTGTACCAGCCTAGGCAACTGTTGTCCGAATTTCAGCAGCTTGATCAGCAGCAGTTCCAAACTGCCATGAAGTATCTCTTCAACAGCAGAAAAGACCATCTTGTAAGTCACTTTGCACTTGTGAGAAGGAAAAACAGCTCTGGGGGATTTAGATAAAGGGGAGAGGGACAGGGTGGGGGCCTTGCAGCACACGCCTTGCAGTTACTTAGCTGCGTGCTGGTCAGATTCCAGGGGCCCCCTTGCTGTAGGTTGGACTCGCTTAGTTTAATTCTTGTCTAAAAGTTTGGTTCCAAGTCAGTCGCCTGGTTTTTCTCTGTAGTGAGTCCAGGGAAACCCATCTCCAGAGAACGATTTACCTTCCAAAGCAAGTATCTAGGGTAGGTAGGACCAGTTTTCTCAGGGTTTATCTGCTTCTCTTCAGTGGCTGAGCCAACATGACTTAAAGAAGGTGAAATTAGCTATCTTGTTAATTATTTATGGGAGCATGCAAGCAAATTGTTACGCAGTTTGGAGGGGTGGCAGCATCACATCATTTCCTTGCCTCTGTGGTGTGTTCCCTGTATACCCTGCCTTAAGAGTCTCACTCACTGGGGATCTCTGCTGCAGGGATGGGATCCCAGCCTGCTGCAGGATATGAATCCGGGAGAAAGGGAGAGCGTTTCCCCAGACACAGGAGGTGACTGCCCAGAACAAACACTGTATAATCCACTCTTCAAACAATGGTGGTGCAGCTCCTGCTGCCAAAGCACACAGGATAGGTGTGCAGCACGCACTGGGGGGGCAGAGCAGTAGAGCATAAGCTCTTCCAATAAACTGCACATTTTGCCTTCTCAAAGGGCCTACCCTGTTCTTCCAGGACTGATAATGCTGTGTGAACAAATCACCAGGCTGTCCTGGACACGTCAGCTTGTGAGACAGAACCTTGTACTCCCTCTCCAGCCAGACTGACTTTATTCCCTGAGCTTAATTCTTTGATACTGCCCCATCTTCTGGGGGGATGTTTGTAGTAATGGCTGCAAGAAGTATGCTGCATGGGAAAAGGTGTGTTCTAGAGGTGTCTATGTATTGTATCGTGTATGAAATAACACCCATTCAATCCCAGTATCCTTTCATTTTTCAAGTAAGGAATTCTTCCATGAGAGCACACATTATAACTTCAGCCATTTGGATTGTTTGTCTGGTTTTCATTTTGATTTTGTCAAAAGATTCAGGCTGGTCTCTGGCTGGTGCCAGAAAGGAAATATCCCAAGTAATGCAACCAGACAGCATTTTGCACCATGTTTTTTGTGGAGTGTATTTGTCAGGCCTCAGAATGAACAATATATTAAATTAATTAAAGGAATATTTGTTTTAACCTTTTTTGCTTGCAGGAAATGGGAAGTATTGTTCTTGATTGGGACAAGACTAGAGAGAGAATTTTTCAAAGCCCAGGAGTAAACAGGACCTTGTTCCTTGTAACACTGGATAAATGCTTTCTGGCTCTGAGTGCCTTGGACTGCGTGGATATCCTGAGCCAGGTTTTGCGTGTGTCCACGGTGAACTATCTCCAACCTGACATAGTTGGGAGCCTCCCAAACGTTCTGCAGGGAGATGCTTTCAGAAACTTGTAAGCCATTTCTTTCCCAGACACAATTACTACTGAGTAGCGTTTGCTGACAGTATATATGTTAAAAAAGAGATTACTATGTGTTCTCAGTCTGTTTTCCAGATAGAGGTAGAGCTTTCTGCTTATGTGTTGCATTTGTCCATGTGTGTCTTTTTAAAGTTAATTCATTAGTGAGCTAATATGCCCTTATCACTTAGATCAACCGTATTCAAGGACCTCTATGACAAAACCTCAGCAAATACACAGAGAGCTCTGTATGGCTGGATGAAGCAGGTTCTTCAAAACTCCTCTAACATGACTGGTATGTACAGAGTATTTTCTTCTTGTTTATCATAAGAGAGAAACAGTCAGTGAAAGGCCTATCCATGGTATGATATTGTTTCCCAGATTTAACACAGGTGTGTTTAAGCACAGCTGTCTTCAGTAACTTTGCTCCAGAACAGAGTAAGCATGATGTATTTGTTATTCACAGGAAGTAGTTCTCCAAAGGTGCTTGTTCTTCACCTCTTCTGCACAGAGCAATACACAAAGTTTCTGTAGTTGAGTCCTTTTTCTGAGGCTTAAATAGGATCTAGTTGTCAGGTACTCTGCGTGTTCTCCTCTTCAGCCTGGGCAAACAGCTGTGCCTCAGGATACACTGCCCAGCATGGGCACTGTTTAAAAATACAAAAGATCTGCAGGGCATTGTGAAAGTTCTGCTCGTGGCACTGACTCATTCAGAAAAGAGACAAGGTAACAACAAAGTTACTTGGTTCAGGCTTTATGCATTTTACCACATCCATTTGTCTTGTTGGTATGTCTTAAACAGATGTGGCACAGCTGGGACAGTGCAGGACAGGCTCCACGAGGGGGCTGTACAGAGGCAGCGGCACCGAAACATCAGAGCTGGTGTCACCCAGCATCCCAGAAGCGCTGTCATGGGACCATTTTAGACTTCTAGATGCACATGATCTTCCTTTTTTTCCTGGAAATCAAAGGCAAAATACTCACGTGCTTCACTGGAGCTGAATTTGGCTCTTGGAACTTCTGTTTCCAAATATCAGAGTAACCCATTAAGTCATGGGGAGGAAGTTCATGGCACTGCTGTGAGGTGGTGTTACTGCCAGTGCATTAGTGGGGAAGCAAAGATACAGCAGTTGGCCTGTGGTACTCGGCAGTCCTGGGAAAATCACAGGGCATCAGACATCTTGGGTTGTGTGTGAAATGTCAGTGAACCCCCAGTTTGTAAAAGATCACCCAGTTTTACTGTGCCTCCCTTATGTCCTACTTGCTGCTTCAAACACAAAGCTGTGCAGATGTGACGAATCCACTCCTGAAGGCACTGGATGTGGGCTGCTCACCTCAACATCTGCTCAGGGCTGCAGAGCCCAGCAGCCCTGAGCAGATGTTGGACTGCTACCAACATCCGGGTTGGGAAGTCTAAAGCTCACCCAGGTGCATCTGCACACTGTAGCTCACAGCACAGAGGGTGGGACAACAGAAGAGTCTTGCAATAGTCTGATTTACTCACTTGAACATTGTATGTGGGTACCACTGGGACCACCTGGGGAAGAGATTAGCCCTCTGGAGAAGCATCATCTTCCTCACTGAAGTTCAGCAGGAAAGAAACTTGGAAGAAACCTCATATTTGTGGTGCCACTTTCCAAGTGTTCTTGCTGGTTTTGGTGACAAAGCTCGTTGCTGTGCCTCTGTTGTGCCTGCAGAAATACAGAGGGCTGTTGCATCGTGCCGCATCTCCTCGCTGCATCAGGCAGCCCCTGCAGCTGGACCACTGGCTGAGCAGGAGATGATGTGTGGCTTAAGGGCCAAACCTTTCAAGAAGTGTCTTTGCCACTGAGCCAATGATCACATTTCCTATATTAAAAACACCAAGGTATTCAGAGGTGACATGTGCCCTTGCAGAGACAGGCAGCTCTAGCTTCTGAACTTTGTACCTTAGTTAAAAATAACACAGCAGATTCTGGGGATCACCATGGTTGGTAACTGTGAGTCTGTTTGCTAAAGGCCACAAGCAACATCCTTAAACTGTGATAGTTTTTGTTTAACTCTTCTGTCATATCCTTCAGGTCTCTTGATAGTCATTAATACTTGATCACTTCAGAAAACGGAGGCTTGACAGGCAAGTCTGCTGGGAGCAGATCTGGCTTCTCAAAAAAAATCACTTAGTGTAAATGAGGTTCTTCAACTCCTGGTATTTAGAGGGGGGGAAGTGGGGCAAAACCCCTGATGGCTTGATTTTAACCGTTGGGAGTATCAGCACTTCTAAGGAGTATGTTCAGTGGTGTCACACGCTGAGCATCCTCATTATGACACTTGGGAGCAAACACCATCTCCATGGCTCAAAGTTGCCCTGAAATACTTTTTTCTCAGGGATCTCAATTTCATTTTCAATCCTTGTGGGAATTTTACAGAAGGAGTGACTTTTTTACTGGTTGCAGTACTTTGTGTTTTTTGCTAACCTGTTCCCATGTAGGTAGGGGACTGATTCTTTGTCGTCTCCATTATTGCTCTTGCATATTGCTGAAACCAGTTGTATCATCAGTAACAATAGATAAGATGTGTAATGTGTTGTAAAGCATTGTGCCTTCCTGATGTCCTTAAATAATATGTGTGATTAGGAAAACTGAATTTTTAAAAATGCTGCTCCATATTTAATACTATGGGGTTAATTTTCCCTACCATTTTCTATTTCAACAACATTAAACATGAACCATTTTCCTATGAGAAGATTTGAGACATTTGAAGCACAGTTTCATTTTCATTAAAAAGTCCATGGGCTCATAAGAAGTGGGGCTAAAATGTAGCTAATGGAGGGAACCTGACTCTCACTGCTAAGGGTTTTTCTGATTTGCAGATGACTCTTTTATTATTTGCCAATAACAATGCACTGGGTACAATATATTTGAAAAATAATTGCTTTCTTAATGTTGTGATTGGTTTTTTTGTACAAAACAGAGTTCAATGAATCCACTTCTTGGGTCAGTGCCGAAAACTTACGGATTTTGGGAAGATACATGGTCCATCTCTCATTAGAAGAAATTCTCAAAATTAGTCTTAATGAAGTAAGTAATAAAATGTGGTTGGATCATTGTCAAGTGATGCCAGCCACAAGCAGTATAAACAGAAATGCATACTTGAACATGAAAAAGAAGCTTCTATATTTTAATTACTTAAATATAAAGTGAATCCAAATCCATTGTCAACAAAATATTCTTCTTTTTTGGAATTTGGAAGTGCCTATCATTAATGTATAATTATTAATCTGTATCAGACTTCTGTGACTTGTACTGAAAGAAGAATAGGGACCAATGACAGAAGACCCTCAAACTCTGCTTACTCAGCTTTGCCTTCAAAAAGACTTGTGTTATCCATATCTATCTTCTTCCCTTCCCTATAACATGAAAGGAGTTAATTAATTTAGAATGTCAAACATATTGGAGGTAACTTTCATAATCCTGACACATGATTTTGCACTGAACAGATAAGACTGTTCATTAGCTTTGACAACGCAACAAAGCAGTTGGACACAGTATATGATATCACACCAGAGCTTGCACAAGCTTTCCTGGAAAGAATAAACTCCTCAGGATTTGATATGAGAAACACTTCAACAATCTACAGGTAAAACTGCTTTTCTTTTTCTTTCCTGGATGTGTATGGAGAGAATGAGGAAGAAAGGAGAAAGAGAGGAGCAAGAAGCAGCTGATGAGGTTGTTGATGTAGCATATTTCCTTCCAAGAGAAAAAATCTAGGCTGGAATCCAACCCTGGTTAGCAGCAGTGAAGAATTGCTACTTCATTAATTTTTGGAGGTGTGCCTAATTAGCTAATGCTTTGTCTCCTGCTCAGCAGTGAGGGGTTGTCTGTAGTATTAGTAGGAGGATTACAGCAGTATCTGGGGGACCCAATCAAAGTTCAAAAAACCCAATCAAAATTGGGGTAGCAGGACATGAGTTGCCTTGACAGGTCAAATCACAGAAGGTGGAGGAGTTTTGTGGAAACCATGTTGGGATTGAAGGAGGAAATCTTAGCTCGTGCCAGCCAGGACTGCAAGTGGTTCTTAGCTGACATGGGTATCACTGGGGAGGTTGCAAAGGGAAAAGGTATAAAGCCCATCCTGCTGCCCTCTTGATGCCCCGCAGAGTGGAGATGAGCCATGTTTAAATCTGTGTGACTGTTACATGTGTACACTGGAAACAGCATTTTCAGGGCTGTGGAATCAGCACCAAACTTACTTTAAAATAATAAAAACCCAAAATAAACTGCTTTTACTCATAAATACACCGTGGGTGTGAGTATCTGCAAGGAAGTGCTGTACTCCACATTTACATTTACACTGTCATGTAAATGGATGTATTTGGTCCCAAGATGCTGCTGTCTGGAGTTTCCTTGGGGGATACCTAGGAGTTTGAAATTGATGGGGAATATGCTTTATGGCTTCAGAGCTCCTGTCATTATTGCAGTGTAACTCACTGACTTCCATGAAGTATCACTGATCGTCAAAGGTGTAAGTGAGGGCAGAATTATGCCCACACTCTAAATCTTCAATGTCAGAAATCTAAAAAATTATTTTACTACTCCTCATGAGAGGTGCCACATTCTCACAGATGAGAGGAATGTCATGCTCTGCAATCCCTAATATATTCCATTTTTACAACATGCTTATTTTATATTACCCATCTCAACCATACTGATGATTTAAATGCACTTTTACTTTCAAGAAGTAGTATTATTCATTGCTGCTAATCCCAAAGGAGAGGAAGAGCTTTCAGTGGCTATGCAATAATGCATCAGAAGGTAATTATTTGTTATAAAAATGCAGTTACAGATGTTTCTTTGATTTGTATGTTAGTTTGGTGATGTCTCACGAGTTCACATGGGCTGCTGAAGCAGTGTTTTGTTACAAAAGCAGATTGTTGTTGAGGAATAGAGGAAGTAAAAGCTAAGCCTTTCTGTGGAACAGAATTTGTGATAGTGGGGCAGCATTGTCCACTGTTGATTTAGTTCACATGTGGTCGTTATTGCCTGGAGTCTACCTGTGCTTGAATCATTGAATTGCTAAAAGCCTGAGACCTTCCCAGCAGAAAGCTAGGCTTAGGCCACATCTGTGTGGGTTCTTGTCCTCTGTAAATTATGAAAGCAAAGGCTAGGAGTTTACAGGGACAGGGGACTGATCCAGGGCTTCCTACAAAACAAATTTCATCACCCTCAGTATAGAGTTAAGGTCCAGAGAGAACGCTGCACGGTTTGGAGCTCCTTTGCAGGGCTGCAGGAACAGCAGTAAATTATCACAAGGCCACCCAGAGCAGGCGCTTACCCTTGGGGTACAGCTCTTCTCTCCACCACCTATGTAGCTGTGGCTGTGCTTTACAGAGGGTAATGAAAACCCTGACTTAAATATTACAGTGTGAAGAAAACTGAGCTCCACATCTGGTTCACAACACTGCCTTGCAAACTGCTGTGCTGGCTCAGCCGAGGCCCTCAAGGAGCCTCGGCCTGGTTTCTCCTGGCCAGTTTTGAGTTGCACAAGTCTCCATCCCTGGGCCAGTCGTGTGTGTGGTGTGAAATGGCAGCAAGCTGTGTTTAAACCTGAAATGCTAAAGAAGCTGTGTAATGCTCTAGTTGCTGCCCTGACACGTGAATGAGTTATGTTGCTTGTGAAACCCAAGCAGGATTTTGAGTTCAAAACATCCAATCAATCCAGATGAGAACTCAGCAAGTCACTTCTAGAGACTTATTTAGCCCTCCATCCTTTTCAAGGCAGAGATTATACTGCAAATTCTGCCAAGGCGAATGGAGCTGTTAGCTGGGACAAATGGAACCAGGAAAGTTAATTTTTGACAGCACAAGCAGTTTGGGTAGAGTTAAGCTGAGAACAGATAACTGTATATGTCTCATACCACATCTCAGGCCCTGTGGAGGTTTAAAGATTGCCATTTCAGGCACTAGTGACAGAAATGACTAGAGTTTTTTAGCACAAGCAGGGTACACCATACTGTATTTTAGGTTCCTGAGAGTGACACCTTTTATGTCAGAAGTTACCTAATGTCTTGCCTTCTCTCCATATAGGCTGGGTTTATTGGTTTGCTTTTATGATGACATGGAACAGATGGATGCTGCTGTGGCCCGGGCTTTACTCCATCAAATGATTAAATGCAATCAATTGAGAGGTTACCAGGCTGAGGTTCAGAAGGTGGGTGCAATGCTCGTTCTTCTTGCATAACCTAATCCTGAAAGCAGAGGAGGAGGGACTTTCTCCTGGAATTTGGAAAGAAAATAGTGAAAAAGGACTGGGATCTAGGAAATAAGTGAAACTAGTTCTCGATCGTATAATGTGATGAATAAAAGCCTATTGGTGGAGGGGGTTGCACACTGCTAAGTCTTTTCTCATTCCATTTCCTCCTGTTCCATATTCCTTTGACAACTGTGGTTCTATTTTTGAATTTTTATGAAGTGTGTGGTCACTAAATACTTGCCAATGCCTATTCCAGAAACTCCAGCTAAAGTTTTGGGTGAAAATGAGAATTAGTTCTTGGCAGATTTTTATTTTCCATCTGCTTTTTCTTCTTTTCCTTTCAGCTCAAATCTCAACTCCTGAGCATTGCCATGCAAAACCAGACACTGAATGATATCCTTGGATCTCTGTCCGATGCTGTGGTTGGGCTGACTTCAAGTCAGCTGGAGTCTTTGTCACCTGAAGCAGTGCATAATGCTATTGCAACATTAAACCAAGTCTCTGGGTGGGCAAAAAGCCAAGTTATGATTTTATCCAGTAAATACGTTTCTTCTGAAAAGGTACCTCTGATCACAGCTCTCCTACCTCTTGTTTTTAAAAGTGAAATGGCTTTTTCTCAATGATAACCATAGATTTTGAAAAGTTTAGTACAAGACTTCTTTTTAGTACTGCTATTAGTCTGAGAATGTTGTTTAAGTTAAATAAAAACACCCCAGACAGTACCTCCCAAAGTGATTCTCTGCTGATAGACAGAAAGACTATTTGCATTTGGCAGCTGTATATGTTAATTTGTCTGTATCACTGCCCTAGGCAGAATTTGAATGATCAGAGAGCCCAGGCTATATATTACTCTACAATGTAATGGAAGGAATCAGGGGCCTCTCTGAAGTTACAGAACAGGGAGCCTGAGACAATTGTCACATTTGTTCCCTGGACAGTCAGGTCTGAATTGAAAGAAATCTGAGGAAAGTGCATCCCCAGGCAAGAAATGTGTTAAGTAGTCAAGAATAATAGTTCTGATTTATTTATTAACTTTTGCTTTTAAATGTATCTGCTGTTCTCAAGCCAGAAAACTTTCTGTTTGTGCTGTTTCCTCCACAGGTTCTGTCGTTTTATAACGTTAGTCAAATGGGCGCGTTGGTAACTGGTGTCAGCACCCAGTCACTCTACAGCATGAACCCAAAGGAGCTTTCTCAGGTTATTCGAGGTGCAACATCCCAATACTTATCTGACTTGTTGCCTGCACAACAGCAAGGGATCCTCAGGAAGGTGATTATTAACTTGAGTGTGTAGCAGGCTCTTTCTGCAGAAGAGCACAATAACTGGTTACACAGAGTGTGATTTAAAATGTTGTCACTGAGATATGTGTTGTAGATCAATGGTTAATATTTCCAGTGTTTTTTTCTGAACACCAAGTATATTTTGAGGGCTGGCTCTTGCTTAGTCCTGTGGCATTTTTAATACTGTCATGTTTTTCCTTTATCTTCTTAAGAGAAATATTACACAGAACAGAAAGAAGGGCAAATCCTGTAAATCTGAGCATCCGTTCTGAAATGCCATGTATTTATCTGTTCCTCTTTTTAGATAGCTGCATCTGGAGATTTTTCTTCATCAGTCAAAGATATACAAGGAGCTTTCTTTAAAGAAATATCTCTTTCTGATTTATGGAAGCAGACTGGATATAATTCTTCAATGATGAAAGAAAAAGAACTAAGAAGAAGCCAGGTAAAAATTACCTTGTAATTCCCATTCCACTGCAATTTAGTATGATGGGAGAATAGGAAAAGGGTTGTAATGCATATGTTTTCAAGGATCACAGGTAAAAGGAAGGAACTGCCCTAAATATATCCTGATGTAAACAACCAGAGGTCACTTAGAGCCTAGGCAGCATTATAAGATAGAAAGGGAAGCATTTATATCCTGAGTTTAAAAGCCTTTAAGATTCTGCCACATAGGTTTTCTCTCTCCAGTACTGGACACTAGACACTTGCAGGTACAGTCAACCCTTTGGCTCTGTCCAGAGAGAGGTGAGATTGGACCAGATGATCTCCAGAGGTCCCCTCAAACCTGAATTATTCTGTGGCTGTGTGCCATGAACATGTTTAACATTGTCCTGTATCCAGTGATGTCTTGTCTTGTAAAGAAGAAATTCAGCACTGGATTCCAACCCTTTTGGTTGGCCACACTGGGCCATAGAAACACCTTTATAGTACAGAAGAGAGTTAAGCATACAAAAACCTCGCAGTAGTGAGTGCTCTTACAGCTGAACTACCTAAACTTAACTTTAAATGTGGTGGGTTTTATTTCAGGCTTTGTATCTGTATGAATTATTGTCAAAGAAAAGCTCTCCTGTTGACCTGCTGAGGTATGGATAATTGTCTCTCTTGAAATGGAGTTTAAGTTTAGTTTTGGGATGAGAGTGATGTGGAGGTGAACATGAATGCTGTGTGGTTATTCTGTACTGTCTTATGTTTATTCATTCCTTGGTACCACAGGATAATTCACCCTCCTCATTAAAAAGGGTCTCCAAATCCAAAATTTGGATTAAAGCATTGCAGAGGTTTTGGTTTTAAGGCTCAGTCAATATTTTTCAATGGGATTACATTTTTACTTTCACCTTCCTTTTGATTACAAATGAGGGCAAAGGGAGAGACCAATGGTTGTGGGGGGCAAGGACTACAACCTCCTTAAATATTCAGAAATTGAACTTTGCTTTCCCTATCAGCACAGGACAGCTTGTGAAAGGAGTAACTTGTCAACACATTGAAAGTATGGGCACAGACCTTTTTTTAAACACTTATAAATTCTTTGAAAAGAGTCTTCATCTGCTTTCTCCCTATCAGGTAAAACAAACAAACAAACAAAGAAGCAAAGACTTTATGTACTTAAACATGCTCCCCAATAGCCAAACTGTGGGTAACTTAGAGACGGTGCATTCTCTTTTCTTTTTATATCTTCTTTTTTTTCCCCAAAATCTTGTGTGTGTGAACTTGTCTGTTAGCATATTCCATTTAAATCTTTTATGTGTGAATTCATCTGTTACTGTACTGCATTTTGACAATTTCATTTGTCACTTTAAAAATTCCATCTCCAATGTCTACAAAGGCACTCTAAACTACTTCAAAAAGCCAAAGAAAATAGTTTTCTGAAGATAACATGCACTGCTTTATATATGGTAATTTATAAACTGTAATATAGAAATTATATTTTCATCATGCCTCAAAATTTCCAAATGCTTAAGGTCTAAAATTTGTGTTGCTTTTAGGTTAATTGTTTGGCTTGGAAGTTTTGGAAAGTCTCCAATGCATCTATTTCTCCCTTTCTCTTACTGGTACTCCCGTAAGTTACAACTTCTGACAGCTTCAGTTACTGTGTTTGTAGCAGTACGTTCAGAGCACCTCTTCAGTCCTAAGAAAACTGATGGCTCAAACAAATCGTAATTTATAAAAACAGCCACTGGCTGTAGCCAAAATCTGTATCAAGTGCAGGTTGGTAACAGCTGATGTCTCAGGACAGCCCATTTTGGTCACAATCACAGGTCCTTTGCATCCTTGTAATCAGTCCCTTTGAAGCTCTCTGTGCATAGGCTGAATCCTGCTGCAGTGGAAAACCTTTTGCTGCTGAAGCCACCTAAAGGAAAGGGCTCAACTTGTTGGGCTTTATTGAGCATAAATGTTTAAAATCACAAACCACTTTAGTGTCGTTTATGCTGGATTTTTGCTCTTTTTTCTCCACTCCCTTTCCCACCCCCCCCCTTGGTTGTGAGATTTGGTTTGCTTATTTGTTTGGGTTATTTTGGAGTCGATATGGAACACAAAGCCATTGGGTTCTGGCCAAGCATGTTGCTCTGCATGGCTACAAACACTTCAATGTATTTAAAGACATTTTTCAAGTTGGCAAAACATTGCATTACATAAATAGCCAAGTAATATTTTCCTTAGAAAAAAATTGTACATTGATAGCAACTCCTGAATTGTGCAACTTGTTAATTCCCCTTTTCTCCCCTTATTTCTTTCTTCCTACATGCTTAAAGGGATGAAAGGGAATGAGAACTATTCTTTTCCTGGAAAATTGGAAAAAAGAAAAGGATTCTGTTTGAAAAGTCACTGCTCTTTCTCTATTTAAAAACAACAAAATAATAATAGAAAGACATTAATACAAGACTTTCTACAAACTGCAGCACCAAGTTATTTGGCCAGCAATTGCACATTGTTTGTTCAGGGCCATCAGAAGCTGCCAGTGCTCCTGCTTACAAACCCCAGTAAGGCTGGGCTTGCACAGCTCTGAGATTTCTATTTGCAAAGGCTGCCTGCCACTCTGGGTGGAGAAGAACATTATTTGGTGAATTTGTCAGGTCATCTTGGACTTTGATGAAAAGGAAAGCTACATTAAAGCTATTTGCCCTTAACTCACCCACCACATCTTCATTCATCAGAGAATTATTCCTAATGAAGAGGAGAAAGGGGGAAAGCTTCTGAACTGTAGACAGTCTTCTTTCATATGATATTAGAACAACTCAGAAGAAAAGATGTAAGTTCAAGTAAGGTGTGGATTGATTGCAGCTTTTCTGTCTTGTCTGGTTCACAATTTTTCAAGTTCAGGCTTGTCTCTAAATTTTTCCATCAACACATATTTTAAGGGTGTGGTTATGGGTGTATGGGGGTCAGGTTTATATTCTGAGGCTGGCTGAATTCCTTCTGCAGGACTGAGTACCTGGAGTATGTCTCGGGCCCTTTGTGTGTCCCTTTCATTGAAAGCCTGGGCAAGACAGAGATGCACCTTTTGAATCCAAGCCTTCACAAAAGGAACGCTGTCCTGCAAAAAATACAGGAGTGTTTGGTATGTGTGGCTAGGAGGGGTCAGCAGGGGAGGGAGAGCTGCAGAAGAAGCAATCTGTAATTAGCCACTGACAATTCCAAACTGAGAGTGGCTGATTAGTTTTCTCTTCCTTTGTTGTCATGTGGTGCATCACAAAGTAATCATGCCTACTTGTACTCTCTGGTCCCTATGTCCAGGCTCGTGGTCTCTTCTATACAGACAGCAACCTGAGACACAGGCTCTCCTGCTCTGTGTCTGCCTTCCTGGGGAGGCTCAGGCTGTCCCAGACAGTTCACTGCGATCAGCAATGGCATTTCATAGAATCACAGAATCACAGACTGGTCTGGGTTGGAAAGGACCCCAAGGATCACACAGTTCCAACCCCCCTGTCACAGGCAGGGCCACCAACCTCCAGGCCTGGAGCTACACAAGGTTGCCCAGGGCTCCATCCAGCCTGGCCTTGAACACCCCCCTGGATGGGGCACCCACCCCCTCTCTGGGCAGCCTGTTCCAGCCCCTCACCACTCTCTCTGGAAAGAACTTCCCCATAATATCTCATCTAACCCTCCCCCCCTTTAGCTTTAATCCATTCTCCCTTGTCCTGCCATTATCTACCCTTTGAAAAAGTTGATTCCCCTCCAGTTTCTAAGCTCCCTTCGGGTACTGGAAGGCTTCAGTTTCATGAGAACACATCACAACACTCAGGAGTACCTTGTCAGGCAAACCTACAACACCCATCTGTACCTGGAGCTGTTTCTCCTTGCTGGTCCTGTAGAGCTGTGTGAGGCTCAGGAAGCTCTATGGGAAAGGTGGTGGTACCAGGAGGATTTTGTGACTTCTGCTGTCTGGGAGCTGCAGCAGTCACCAGTTTTTAGAGGAAAATAGTTCTTTGATGTAGCTGTGAATATTCATGTCCTTATACATACAAACCAGCCCTATAATCCCCAGTGTTTTGGCAGCTGCTCAAGAAACCCCTCTGAGCTAAGCCTGCTGACAGCTAGAGCTGCCAGGCAGAACTGCACCGCCTCTGCAGGTGTTGGGTGGTCACCTGGATGGAAAGATTGCAGCAGGAGATTGACTTTTATTTCTTCAACATGTGCTTCAAGATAGAATAAAGAATACACTGAAAGCTCTGACAAGTGCTTATTAAATAGTACTGATTGCATTGGCAAAAGCAAAAAGCATAAAGGAGTCTCAGCAGAAATTGAAGATTAAGTTGCCAGTGCAAACCGTTGTGTCTTTGTTCCTTGAAGGGTCACAGGGCTTAAATGTATTGTGATGCAGCTGAGTGGTACAGGGCAAGAGCCAAGATTAGCTCTGCTAACAAGGTAAATGCTTCTTGCTTCAGAATGGCTCCATTGCTGATGAATATGATGTTGACCTACTGGGAAATCTAATCTGCCACTTACCTCCAGCCTTTCTACATGGCAAAGTGTCCCTGAAGGCAATGGCCTCAGCCCTTCAGCAGCTCAAACTCTGCCAGCAGCTCAGCCATGAGCAGAAGACTGAAATTAAATACAAACTCCTCGAGTTATATGGGTAAGGTATTAGATACACCTCCTTGCTTGTGCTTGTAGGTAAGCCTTGCAAATACCACCCGTTTGCTTTGCCCAGACAGGACTGCAAGGAAAAAACACAAAGCAACCTCTGTCAGGGGCTGAGCATGGGCTTTCTGTCCACTAGAATGACATTTCTGTTCTTGTGTGTAACATGATAACAGTGGAACAAAACACAGCCCCAGGGACACAGTGTGTGGTTCCAGTCCCAGAGAAAAAGGAGGGAAAGTGTAATGTTTGAGGAGGGGCAGGCAAGAGGACTTTCTGCCATGGCAAAGGGTGTCATGGGCAAAGAAGAGTGCAGGAATGCAAAGAATGGGAAAAGGGAAATGGGATACCCAGTGTGCTGGTGTGAGAAGAGAGATAAACACGACTGCAAGCACCTGTGGCAATAGGAGAGAGCTGGAGAAGCAGCAGAGGGATATAAAGTTCAGTCAACTTGAAGCAGCAAAGCAGACAGCGTGTTAGATGTCATTAATGACTCCGATTAGGAGGCTGACTGAAACCACATTGCTGTAGCAGTCATGCAAAAAACAAAGCTGTCCTCTATCTAGCAAGAATATACTGTTTCTCTCTTGCATTGTCTCTCAGAAGTATGGTGTGTTTGAAAAGGGACACTGCCCAGTCTCCAGCCATCCCTTCAGCCCCCAAAGTCTGTCACTTGATCCACTTCATCATTTCAGTTGCTCGTTCAGCTCCCTCCTCATCAGCATTTTTCTGGTAATGGAATAGCTGTGTTTTCTACCCGATCCTCTCCCTGCATTAATCTTAATACAGATCCATTTTATTGAATCATGGCACACAGTGCTAAACAATACCTTAGTTTGGTTTGGTTTGTTTTATTTAGAACATATTTGTCAAGTCAAATGTCATCGTAGTGGAGCAACAAACCAAATGAAGTTTTCTATAAGAACATACACTAGTGACAGATTTGGTACCACCATCACCTTCAGGTTCTCTCAGGCTGAAAATGGTTTATCCAGGTGCTTTTTCAGTCCAAAACAAACTGGGTTGGCCAATATCTGTCAGGTTTGTGTCAAACAGACCAGTACAGCTACATACATTTTGAAACAACCAGAACCACTCAGAGCTGAACCTGGATTTAATTTTGAAGACCTGAAATTCCTGCAAATAATTTAGCAATGGATTTCAGGAGATGTGCTATTTATCATAGAATTGGTGTGAATAGAATAGAATACAGAAATGGCATAGGTGTCATTAGATGTGGTTCTCCAAGGCGTCAGATCTGCCTTCCATAACTCCTGACATGGCAGATGAATGAAATAGCAGACAGCAACAATACAGAGCTAGTAACATATGGATTTAAATCTTCAGCCCATCACCTATGTGTTTTGTTTTTCTAACCTTTAGTTTCCAAAAGGCAGCATTAGCAGCAGACTGGTACCACACTGAGTTGCTTTCCAAAGTTGTTTAGTGAACTCTGATCTTTTCAGAATGAGGGGAAACCTGTCCCAAGTGTGTATGGACCCTTCTCAGAAGTGTTGGGCACCCACAGCTCCTGCTGAGACCAGGGAGAGTTACAGTTGCACAAGACCAATGAAAAACAGCCCCTGTGCACCTGAAAATAGTTAAATAATAGAATAGAGAAAGTTTGTTTCACATGTATAAGCAAGTACTGGCAAGCATTGCCTGCTTGAAATATTAGCCACATCTTAGGATAAGATTCTTGGAAAAAGGATGGCTTCAGGTTTGGTTATGAGGTTTCTACTTCTCTACCTCTCAAAGTGATATCACTTTGCAGACAACTACTGTGATATGAATTGGATAGAAAATGGTAAATTTACTTTTTAAAAAAGAATTATGTCTCCTTGCTTGAACCCTGAATACTAACAATGACTGGTGACAGAGAGAGAGGTCTCCCTGACCACAGGATTCAAAGGCTTTCTCTGAATGTACCGAGAATCCCATCATGATGCCTGGTGTATCACAGGGAGTGAGAATATCCAGTCTGATGTTAATAAGCATCAACGATCACAATGGCATAGAAGTGTCTGTGTTTCCTGTATGATACAGTGTAAGAGAAGCTTTGAAGTTTTAGTGTAGTTTTGATTGCAAACTTTCTTCATTAATACAATTTTCCAAAATATTTCTCCAGCTCCCCAAGCAACTGGACAGCTGAAACATCATTAGATGTTGGACCATTCATAGCTCTGCTGCCAAAAGGGGAATTAAACATTCTTGCAGAAAAGGTACGTTTTAATTAATTTTTAAATTTGTGAAAGATAATGTAGGAATTTGAATTTGGGAATGCCAGAATGCAGTCTAATTTATGTAGCCCCAGTGCTAAACTAGGTAAAGAATTCTCTTGGCAAGGATCCATGCTTCACATGTTCTTGACTCCCATCAACATTTCTGAGATTTCTTCTTGAAAGTAAATGCAATATAAACAATTATTTGCACACATACAGTGTTAATTGTACATTCTCATGTTGGAAAAAAAGCTGCCTTTATAGTGATTCAGACTCAAACCTTTTTAGTACTTTACACCTTGCAGTGTCATTTCCTCCATTCCCCTGCCTTCCAACCATAAAAGTCATGTTTTTTTATCCTGTTAATAATGGGATCATACTGATCAAATCAGCATTTACTCATGTGGCCCTTTGCCCTAGGGCCAGCGTAGCACATGTAACAATAACTGATAGCCTCAGCATTGCACTTGGTCGTTTCTTTGCCCTCTTTAGTTCTTATAATCTTATATTTTTATGTGCTGGAATGAGAAATTCATTCTTCAGCAGAAATATGTGAGCACAGTCAGCAACTTTCATTCAGGAGATAATGCTTATACTTGACCGAACAGAACAGGACCCTTCAACTGAAAGGAAGGTGTCTAGCAGGGTGCAGGGAGGAGGTTAAAAAAAGCCTAAAAAATGTGAACGGGTTCAAGTTATTTCTCATAATTTAATTGGGACCCTTTCTTCAATTCTTACACTTATCTGGCAAACATAAAACAAATGAAACAAAGTGCTTTCCATACTGCACGTACAGACATGGGGGAACTCACTGCTACAGGAGGGGCTGGGTGCAGCCTCCAGACAGGCAGTACTCAGCTGGTGCCAGAAGCTGGGAGGACATACAAGAGAGAATATCACTCTGAATTTGCCTTGTTTCTAATTTTTGTCCCCCTGAAACATATGCTGTGTTGACCTTTCAGTAACAGACAGACTACTCTCCTCTTCTGAAGCATCTGCAGGGGTAGGAAGGAGGCTGAGCTGTCCTTAACCCCTGCTTTGCTGAGGTCTGCACCAGTCTGTCTCTGCAAACTGATTTGTTTTAAAAGGGAGAAGTGTCATTTATTCTTTGTTTCTTTTGAAGTTCCCTGATACGATTTTACAAATAGCAAAGACAGTTGGGCCGATTTCTTCAGCTGAAGAGCTTCTATCAACTGTATTTGAGTCTCTGTCTACTGCCAACACTGAACCACCTCTCACCAGACCTGGTCAGTATTTCACCCTCTGTCTCTGCAAAGTGCCACAGTTACAATGGTGCCATTTGGGCTGGGACAGTACAGTTCAAACAGACTTTTTGTTTCGTTTTGTCATCAAATGCATTCTGAGAAGCTGGACAATAAAACATAAAGTAGTGAGTAATGTAGAGGTTCAGACTTTTAGCAAAAAAAAACCCAAAACCTGAGTGTCTTCATTCTGTTGCCTGTGGGCTGATGTATTGACCAGTTGCTGCAGCACTTAATTTCATTACAGGATTGCATGCTTAAGCATCTCCTGGAATGTGCCTGGGTGCACAAAGGAAAAGATGAATTATTAGAATTAGAGGGGTTTGGTTTATTTTTCCTTTTTTTTTTCCCTTATTTTTAATTTCCTTTGTAATCTAACTGAAAAATCCTTGAATTAAAAAGCCGTGAAGGTGACAACTTAACTGTTGTGCCCAAAGATTGCATGCAGTAATCCTTTGCCAGACATGAGCATATGTTGACTTGGCTGTTCTTAAATCTGACATTGGTGGCACTGTGTTTTGTCTCTCCAAATGGACAAAGTTTGTTGTAATCAAAAAGGTATTTTAATTAGCAAGCTAATCTATGAGTATCTCAGGTGGCAATCGGATTTTTTGCTTTGTATAAGGCACTTATTTGGCCATATTCTGTTGGTACAATAGCTGTGTTCTTTTGCTGACTTGAAATTCACCCAGGCAGAAGTTTCAGGTTGTGGAAAGCAGCCCTGCTGTGGGTGAGGCTTTTGGAAGCACAGACAGGATTTTAGACCCCCAAAATTTCAGGGAGTTCAGTACTGTCTGCTTTGGCCTTTGAATGTCTCCCCATTGGTTCTGTGCCTAAGAGAATAGAGATGCAAGCTCTCAGCAAGCCCTGAGCCACCATGGGAATCCATCTGCTTGTGTGACGGTGGCTCTGAATGAGGACTGTGTGTCTCAGGAAGGAGCTTGCTCCTGATAATCCTGTGCTCATATACAGAGAGGCAGAGGGCGTGTTACAGAGCTGCATTTTTGCATAGCTGGGAAAAAAAAGCATGACCTCTGCTGCTCAGGGGAGTCAACACACAATTATTGTGCTCTAAAACAGCAGACTCGAGGTGGCAGAATAGAGGAGTGTTACTATGGCTGTGTGTGTGAAATTCACCCTTCCTTCAACAAGTAAGCCATGGGATTATAAACTGTATTTCTTTAGACATGGGCTGTAGGACTAAAGGCTCAGCATCAGGTGTTTCCATGTGCTTGTGTCCTTGCCTGTGCTTTTTTACACCTCTGGATTGCAACGACATGGATCCCAGTGGCTTCTCTAACCAGACAACTCATGTCCAGTGCAGTTGCAGAACTCTCTCATCTGCATTGCAAGAGCAGCATAAACCTGTCAGTGAAGCTCATGATCTTTGTCGAAGGATAACGGGGCTCCATGGCTACAGAGGCTTTTTGTTCTTCTCTTGGGGTGCACAAGCTCAGCTGGCCAGGAGAGCAGGGGATGTAAAATTCTAGGATTGTTTGTGATAGTCTAAGAAATCCTGCAGTCCAAGTGTGGTATTGAAGTTCTGTTACAAACATCATCTTATCAACTCCACACGACTCACATGGTGGTTTCAATAAGGAATGAAGTTTTATGGCTGGTTTGTAAATCACTAGAAAATTGGGGTTTATGAAAATAGCTCCAGAATAACCCTGATGCTCTTCATGCTACCGACCTGCTATTTTACATGCCCCCCAGTCCATTTGTGATCTACTGTTAATAACATGGCAGTTACCAGTGACAGAGTCCTTACTACTTTGCATCAAGATGAAAACAAAGCTGGTGCTTAAGGGAAGATGGAACATATGAGGCAACACTCAGGAGTCGTGTGTGCAAGATGCTACCTGAAAACAGTGGCAGTGCTGGAAAAAGAATTCAAGTTAGTTACCTCACTAATTGATATGTTGTAATATATTATATATGTAAGTTCTTCATCAAACTAAATGTGATTATACAGCAGAAGGAAGAGTGACGTGTTGCTGGATAGAGGAAGCAAAGCCAGGAGCCCAATTAGAACATCCCTCTGTAATCAGGCCAATGTATCTGGTGTGTTCAAATGATGAAATCAATGCTTTTTTCCAAGAACACAAATTATTAGGTTTTCAGGACTCGGGGAAGGGCACTGCCTCGAGTCTGGTGGGTAGTATTTACATGAGAAAAGCTGACCTTTTGCAGCAGGGAAAAGTGAAACAATGCAGCTGCTGGAGAGGGTGGTGTAAAGGGGGAGCAGAACATCAGCTGGTACAGTGGAAGCTGAACAACGTTTTCGTTTGCTCAACAGATTCAATCTTTTCAGTGTTCTACTCACTGCTGCAGCTTCCTTTGATGCAAATAAATCCCTCCACTGCCTCCTTTCAAAGTACAAATCTACTTTGTACATCCTCACTTTAATTTATTTATCTGGAGGGTGGGCTTAGCTCAGGCACAGCATCTGTGAAATTCTTGCTTTTTACTCATAATGACCATATCTGAAGACATGTAGGGATTATTTGGTTTAGATAATTATTTAATAAGGTTTTCCTAAATTAGTGACAGGAGAGAGAGCAGTAAGCAACCACATTAGGATTCTAATTTCTGCTTTCCATCAATATTAGAGGGAGATTATGCCGACAAAGACCAGGATTTGTTAAAACACACAATGGAAACTGTCTTGTTTGATCATGCATAGGGCCAGAACCTGACCCTAAATAAGATTTTTAAATGGAGTTTGTCTGTCCAAACAGTTCTGTTGTAAGTGAACAGCCTTCTCCAGATCCTGACATTTTAACAACATGCTTGACATAAAGAACAAGCCCTGTGCGCGGCTGACACAGCCAGCTTCTGTCTTCACCTTGTTTAAATGTCAGGCAAGCCTGACAAGGCATACATCTTTGTCAGGGTATTTCAGAGCAAAAGGACCTCTTGTGTCTGTTCCTTTCCTCTTGAGCTGGATTCACGTACGTGCTGCTTGAACGTGGAGGAGTTTATTCAGCTGCGGCAGTTTTTGGTGAAGGATGACATAGCTGTGTGGAGCCTTCCACTGAGGTCACCCTGAAGATTTGTATTTCATTCTCACTCAAGCAAAGCTCCCAGCCAATGGTGGGTTTACCTCAGAATAAGCCCTTGCCTGGGTTTTGATGCCTTTAGGGAATTAGACTTGAAAGAAATGTGCAAGATGTTGGTTACTCTTGCTGCACACATCCAGATTTTAGTTTTATTGTGGCTTCCCATATTACAACTGTTCTGAAATAGATGTCTGCTCCTGTTTTCTCTTCCACTGCCTTTGGAGGACAAAGAATATAAACAATTTCTTACAAGTTAGGCAAATTCTAGTTTTATATCCAGGATGTTAACAATGTAAATATTTAAAGAAATTATTTTATTACAAGGTAATGAATTTATCACTATCACATCAGCTGTAGTGAATTCATAGTCTGTCACCCTCTTAAATCTCTGCATTGCTTTGATTTCTTTTCTTCGATCTCCTTGAAGAAAACTCTTGTTATTTGACTTTTCTTTTTTTTTCAGATTGTCTGGGAACCAGAGCTCCTTCTTCAGCTGAAATTATCAAATTAGCAGAAGCAAATGTCTTTTGGTCAGTTCAGGAACTGAAATGCATTGACGCAGAGACTTTCGACAAAAGCGTGGAACTTCTTGGGACTGTCACAGGTTTCAACAGTTCCCAGCTTATTGCCTTGAAGGAAAAAGCCAAGGAGGTAACTATCCTGTCTGTGAAGGAAAATTAAATCCATAATTTGATTTGCTGTTATTGAACGATGTGGTTCTAAAATAACTGTGCTGTGGCAATGTCACTACTGCTGCAAGAATATCTATTGTTTATTGGAACAAATATGGGAGAGGGTGATAGAAGGCTATTGCCTTAGTTTTAGAGCCAACAGGTGGGTAGTTCTGAGCTATTGGCAGCTGAAGACCTCAGGTGCTTTTACTTCTTAATTGCTTTTCAGATGCTTGCTTCTCGTTTTTCCTTCAGAAATGAAAAATCAGGAAGCAGTACTACAAGCTGTTGATTGGCCTGCTGACAATTAAGCACAGAGTGTTAAACTGTCTGTCAACATTAAATATAGTTTACAGTGGTGTAAAACCAGACTGACTAAAAGAGACTGCTAGTAGCTGAATAAAGCTCGTTCTTCCACCTTGTTGTCACAGGCAGGGACAAACCCATCCGTGGGAAACGTTGGGGCAGAAAACAAACCAGGTGCATTTACTCTGTCTTTACTCAGATGTTACTGGTGAGTGCAAGTGATGGAAATGCAGTGGAGAAAAGACCTCTGTGCTGGGCTGTACATTGATGGAGAGAAGCAGGGTTGTAGTCTCAGCTCTCATCACTACTCCCTGCAGCACTGCTGGCACCTCTTCCTTTTGGAGTGCAGCTCCTCTTGCGCTCCTCAGAGGGGTCTCTGCCCCGGGCTCAGACAATACATGATGTCCATCCTATAGCCAGGACTAAAGTTTTTCCCTGCCTGGCACTGCAACACAGAGCCTGTGCCAGAGCCCGGAGGCAGCACGCTGTGCTGGGTGCCAGTCAGTGGGCCGTGTCCAGGACACAGCATCAGCAAGGTGTTTGGGCTCTGAGCAGTGCAGCCTTGGCCAGCTGTGGGCTGGGAGAGGAGTCAGACCTTGCTCCATCCCTGTTGTTGGTGTTGCCCTCCTTCTCTTGCTGTTTTGTGGCTGCCCGCACTCCCAGGGAACAGGTAGTGCCCCAAACATGCTTTCGCATCAGCAAGGAAAAGCCTTAGGGTGCAGTCAGGGTGTTTTGGTTGCAGAGGATCCAGAGGTGATGAGGTTATTGTCCCCAGCCTATCTTCAGCTTCTTGTCACCAGCATCTGCTGGCAGTTATCTGCTCTCTGCTCCCATCTCTGCATGGCTAGCTACTCTGTAATCCCATTCTGTCAAAATGATCCCACATTCTAGAAGTCCTCTTTAGGCTCCATCAGATCACTCTGACAGAATGGGGTTAGGAAGCATCTACAAGTGCAGTTGGCTGTGAGTATTACAAGTGTAGATGCTTGGAGATCTGAGGGCTGTGACCTCTGGAGGAAAGCGGGATCAGGGGACAGAGACCTGGGCAGCATCTCCTTAAACCTGAAGCTGCAGCCAAAGTAGTGGAGGTGACCATGACTTTTGGGTAGCAGTGCGGTTTATAGCAATGAAGCTCAGCTTTTAAAGTTGCTGAACTCCAGGTGCTCAGGGAGAAGTGGCACTAACTGGATTTCCAACAGCACATCGTGACTCTGCAATTGTCTCTGCCCACTGCACCAGAGGTGTTCTCCCCAAGACAGATTCCCTCTGTCAGCATGGAGACCTGTGGGTAGGAAAAGGGGAAAATAATATAATCCTGGAAGAAAAGAAAAACAGTGCTCATCAGAGGTAGTGGGAGCTAAAGTATTTTCCAGCAGTGCAACATAATGGTATACTTACAGAGTTCTATCTGCTCTAGAGGAATTGCCAACAAGGTTAATAGACTCATATCCCAGCTATATTCAATTCAAAGGTACAGAGCCCTGTAGTACACTGAAGGAAAGAATATTCTGCCTGTGTCAGAGGTGGTAAGACAGATTGCTGCTAGACAAAGACAGAGCTCCTATATATTAATTGGCACAATGCAACATGGTGTCACGCTGAACGTGAAGCCTGAGAATTCAGATAGTACAGGCAAAGCTCTGGAAATTAGGTGCATAAGAAGCTGTTATGTTATTAACTAAAGGGCATCTTTGATTATAGAGTTGATTGAGCCATCTCTAATTTTCCCTAAATGGATTCATTCCCCCTAAAAGAAACAGTGTGCTACTCATGGCCCCAAAGTAATTCCAAAATTCCAGTTATCAGATGGTGTCTTAACGAAAGTAAGAAGCTTAGTGCACTTGTGAGGGGAAGGTCTCCAAGCTCTGCGGTAGTAACAGATGTATGGATCTGTAGTCTCTAGGTGAATGAGGACAAAGGAGTGTTTCAGTTTCGTGTGTTGTGTTATTTATATCGTTATGTCTGAGGTTTCATCCAGCACTGTGGGATAATGCTATTTATGAGGTACTTCAAATTCTGTGGTTGATGACCTAGATCAGGAACTAGATGCATGACATTTTTAGCTGTGTGTTTCACATATCTCTTAAGCTAGAGAATTAAGAGCTTTAAAATTGGGCTAATGCTTTTTACTATCTATTTTCTTTGGAAAAGAATGAAATTTCTCAGGCTTAGAGCCTTTTCCTGTTTCTTTATGACATATAAAGCCAACATAAAGCATTGGGTGGAAACTCGGTCAGGAGGTACAGGTCCAGCAAAGCATCTTTTAAACAAAGCCTTAACCCCAGGGCTGTAGTTCAGACAAGTGCCTTGGTGGTCCTGATGCTGCTGTGTCGGGAGTGCATGTTAGGATGAGCAGCAGAAGTGTGCAGCATAAGGAGTGTCTTACCCCAGAGGTCTGGCCCAGGACTGGGATTTTAGTTGTATTTTCCTATGTGGAATTGCAGCAGAATCATGTACTAGAAAACTGGTTTGGATTGACCAACATAACCGAGTTTGCTGGAGTATCTGGGACCTCTGAAGGGTGTTTTGTTTTTCCATTGTGTGCTTGTCTTGTTCAAGTCACTTCCTCCAGCCAAAACCCAGCATCTTTTTTTTCTGTAAAGAGGATTGGCCACATCCTGAGCGATGCTAACCACTGGCTACCATCTTCTGTTGTTCTCAACTAAATGCCATTGACAGCTCTGGACTCTGCAAATTCAGCTCTTGAAGGATTTTTCTATTCCTTGTCCAGGCAGACCTTTTCCCCAAATAAAATTTTTCTTGGTGCTGATCTGTGACAGCTTTTAAATCTTTGTAACTGTATCACAGATAAGAGCAGCGTAAGGTGTCAGTTTAAATACCCTGGTACTGGAATGGAAGAGCCCCTGCTTATTGCTTTGTTTTTACAGAGTTTTGCAGATTTGATTGTGTCTGTACAAACACACTCAAATGATTTTAATTTAATAATGTATGCACATTCAATCTTTAGGAACTGGCTATTGGTCTGTATTGCCCAATCCTCCCCTTCAGTTTCTGCTTTCCTTCTCAGTGACTGGTCACAAAGGCAATCCAGTCGTAGACTTTTAAAACCAAGGGGTTTGAGGGTGGCATATATAGAGATCTAATAGGCATTAATGAATCTCTTCTAAAAGGTCTGGGGATCGCTGCCAGAGTGGAAGAGTTACCACATTGTTTCCCTGGGCCACATTGCTCTGGCACTCACTGAACATGAGATCGAAGAGCTGGATTTGCACTCTGTGGACACCATTTCTGTCCTTAGTCAGCAAACTGAATGGACTCTTACCCAGGTAAGTGTGTTACTGAATGTACTCCTGGTGAATGGCTCTGGACTCAAGCCCTTTGGGACCAAAGTCCTGGAATTGCCTAGGAAACAAATAAAGCAATCCACACTGCTCCCTGCTGCTTCTCTGCAGCTGTGACCCCTGTGGAAGTGGGCAAGTGGGTCAGCACAGAGGACTGGCCAAGAGGACATCCATCAGTATTGGCTGTGGTGGTGATGAGAGTATTCTTTAGCACTGGCCCACTAACTAGGAAAAAGAGGCCAGCCCCACCCCCCCCTCACTCTGGGCCCAAGTAAGCACTACTGCTAGGAGATACAAGTCCTTCCTAACTAGGAATAATCACTGAAGAGGTAGTGTGCCTCCAGGCCCCAGCATCCATTGCCTTAGTTATTAACAGATATGCTCCTTGCATCTTCCTTTCCTTGAGTAACCTCTATTTACTCCAGTGGGACGTTCATAGTAAGAGTTAAAAGCTTTTATTTGTATGTGCAGTTGGCAGCAAGTGTCTGACACTGTAACCTACACTGCCAGGGCTCCTCGGTCGCACAGATGCTGCATGGGTACAGCTATGGCAGAATATCACAAATCTGGTTAATAGATTTTTGTTCTGAAGCACACTATCAGGAGGAAGCATTTGAGAGGGTTTTATACAACACTAGTTGGCTTTTGGGGTTTCGTGCTCTCAGTAAGAATAGCTAGTTAAAAGAGGTTCAGCCTGCCTAACTTTGGTTGTCTGAAAGGCACCCAGTGTAAGCCAGTTGTTTGAGGCTCAGCATTAGATTAGGAAATCTTGGCAGATGGCTTTGGGGGATGCCTTGGTGGCAGGCACACAGCTAGACACATGGCTGTTAAGTGGTAGGTTAGGATCAGCACCATCCTAAATGACTTAGGCTTGCAAAGGCATTTTGGTACCAATACCCCATTCATACCTGAATATTAATCCTAAACACAGGTCACCACCTGTACATGGCACTTAAAGACAACCAGAGTACTGGAAAAACTACAGACTTCATATTGATCCCTTCAGTCATTTATGTGCTGGCAGGTTCATTGAATGGGGCAGTTCTGCTCCAACACCCATTTCTTCTGGTGTTTCTTTGTGAAGAGGTCCAGACAGCTTTCAACTCACTTGCATTTGGGAAGTGGTTGTGTAAAGTTGTGTCACACATAGGTGGTGACAGTGCTCCTCCTGAAGGCCATGGCAGAACTCCAATTAATTACACTGGGGGAGGCTCAGGATTATATATGCTCCATAGTTTCTGATGGGGTTTTGAGCTTCTAGTAATAAAGCCTTCAATTATGTTTGCTCTGTCCATGCAATAATATCTTTCTGCTTTTGTAGGCGAGATCTATTTTGCAGGGTTTTCTAGAAGACTCTGGCCAGACAATCAGTACACTAAAAAGCTTTGATTTAGTTGGGTTAGGCGCTCTTCTCTGTGCTCTGAACTCCACAGAAATCACGTCCATAAAGATTGCTGAATTCAGGTACTGCATTTGCTATTTAATGAAATATTTATTAATGTCTCTATTGATAAAATTTACTGTGTAATTTGTTTTCCTTCAAGATTTCCAGAGGAAAAAATAAAAAGGACATTTTTTTTTTACATTTTAAATGCTTTTAGAAAGGCAATAACTGTTACAGAAGGCATGTACTAGTTGTTTAAAACACATTCTATTTCAGATTTCCTCTGCCATTTCTATCACACCATTTATCACACTGAGAAACACAGGGTTTTTTGCTCAAAGCATTGAACATTTGTATGCAATTTGTATACCTGTATTGTAACTTGAAAATGAGTTTGCAGTCTTCTTCCAGCACACTGAGCCTCTTCCAGGCATGTCCAGCATTGCATGGAATCACGGCGGGTGATGTTACCCTTGTTGCCTTTTGCAGTCCTGCTGTTGCAAGGATTGGCCTGTTGGTTTGTAGCACCCCTGTTCTGAGGCAGTTCAAGATGATGACAGAGTCGGTGTTTGGTGCTGCTGCCAGCTGGAATGGCTCTGTTCTACAGGAGATCGGTACCATAGCAGGTAACAACATTCAGGCTCCAGACAGCGATGGTTGTGAAGCATTGTGGGTACAGCACTAAGAGACAGGTTCATGTAGCAGTGGATTTTTCTAGAATGGGAAAACACTTTTCTTCCAGAGAGGAGGCACCCACAGGGATGGACATCCAGCAGTTTCATTAGTGCTAAGGAAAAGTTGGGGTATTCTCCATACAATTCTCTGAATCTGCTCAAAGCAACTTTGGGGACCACAGCCTGAGGTCATTTGGGTCTCATAAGTTGAAAAGGGTGAATCAAGGACAAAGCCAGCCAGGACTTTAGACCCAGTCACTGTCTGTGAACCACGCTGCTACAAGAGTGGCTGTCGCAGGTCTGAGCAGCACTCTAGCTGACCAAGCATCCTGCCTCCCAGCAGTGGAAAGAATGGACTGCCCGTGGGAAAGCAAAAAGAGCAGGCTTAGCCTGGAGCAGTACTTCTCCAGAGAGCTCTCCCAGGCTGGGAGATGTCCTGAGCCAGAGCCCACGTGCCATTCTGCTCATCAATTTTTTAATTTCTTTTTTTTCCCCTGCGATCGTTTAACTGCACCTTGAACTCTCATAAACCTCAGCATCCCCGATGGCCACAGCAGCGATTCCACACTGTTAAGTACCTGATGGGTGAAGAAGTAACTCAGTAACTCCCATTGCATGCTAATGCCCCCTTAGCTTGCATCAGGACAGGCTGTGAACTGGCATTCCTAATAACGCTGCTTTTGATTTTATTGATTTTTATCATTGTCTCTTTTTGTCTCTTTTCCAAGCTAAAGTTATTCAGGTAGAGTACATTCCATACCAGTGGTTAAGCACAGACAACTTGTAATGTTGGAATATAATGAAAGAAACTAACCAAAAAAAAGAACCAGTATCTCTCCCAATAATGCACTGAGTAAATATTTTATTGGTTATTTCATATAAATGCTTATAATTTGTATTAGCCTAAAAATAAATTTAAAAGAATATTGACTGAGTTTTCTTCCTATTGCTTGGGTTTTTTAGGTGGTTTGAATGAGGATGAATTAAAAGCTTTTGATAAAAACTTGATGCCATATTTCCAGCCAATAGGAGTAAGACATATACCTCCTGAAATTTTCCAAGTAAGAGCTCAATTATTGAAGTAGTAACCAAATTTCTATCTTTTTTTATTCTAGTATGAATAAACTGCAGCACTGATTTATAGTTTGGGTTTCAGAAAGAATTTTTTTTCTATGGTGTGTTAAATGAGAGGCAGTCAAGGATCCAAAACATTAACTCTCAGCTATATCATCTGTATTTGTGATGCCCATAAAATATGCTAGACAAGCTTTATTTATTCTTCAGAACGTGTCTCAAGGAAGCAGCAAGGATCTAGGGTCAGAAAGCAGGGAATGGACTCTCCTCCTTCCATCACTGTATTCAGATCGGAGTTTTCTTCTATGTTTATTAATATTTGCAAGGATGCTATCACAGCTAAAATTTCTCTGCTGACTATGTAAGAGCTTTTTTATTACTCTAAAATCTGGCAACATTCCTCTCAGCTCTGAAAAACAGATTGTACAGACAGATAGGGGTCAGAAAGGAATTACATCTAATTACTGCAGTTCCGAATGCGGACCAGCAATTAGAACATGGATCTTGAGATCATTGTCCCAGACTTTATTTGACTTAGTGACAAGATTAATCTTCTGCCTAGGCTGGTCTCCCTCAGATGCTCGGGCAAGGGATGTACTTATGGGCAGATGAGCTAAACAGATGTGTCAGCTTCCATAAAAGAGAAAATCTTGTTGAACACTGACTGCTCTACACGGTGCCACTGACAGTTTAGATAAGCCTGAAATGTCCTAAGTGAAACTATTTCTTTGATAAAACAGGCAAAGCTGAAGATCTGTGGCATCTTACAGAACTTCTCTCAGATGGCAGACATTTTTATTAGTAATCATAGTAGTGACACTGCAATGATGTGCTTAAGTACCAGGGCACCTTCTTGGGGGAGTTTTCTGTATTTGAAAGATACAAAGCAGATTTTGTTTCTACACAGGTTTTGTATAACTTAATTTTATGGCTGTGTATGTTATTCAGGTTTTGATTTATGAAAAATGACATTGTATTATGGGCTTTGAGTTAAGAAGAGGCTCAGATCAAAATTTCTGGACCGGCATTGACATGAGTTTACCCAGTTTAAAAGAACACCCCACTTGGTAGACAATGAAAAATTGGGAAGAGTTTTCTCCATTGCCAGACCTACTTGGAATGGGAATTTAATCTTTCTGAAGTAGATCCTGGATGCAGAATTATTGTGGTAAAGGCTTCTTGTGTAGGAGGGCTAAAATTCTTGTGCCTGCAGTATGTTAACTGGAATCAAAGCAATCCAAGCGTGCCCAACACATGCAGGCTTTACAAACTGGTTAATTGCTATGTGATATAAGATAATTACTCTAAGATTATGATGGCTATGTTTCATTTTTAAATGCAAGTTTTATTATGACCAAACTTGGAAGGCTTTCAATCTAAAAGAGAAAATTGAATAATGAGATTAAAGCATGGGTTGTGTTTTTTTCACCTCATTGCTCTACTGCTAACTCTAATCAAAGGTCAAACATAGGTTCAAGTGAGGTTTCTTGGGAACAGATGTAAGGGGAAATAAATGAAAACAGAAGAGGATGCACAATGTCATCAGTCTTTGAGCAAATCAGAAAAGAAGTGGCTGGAAAATTAAACTCCAGCAATATATTGAAGAAGTGTCAAATACAGTGTTGGCATAGAAAGCTTCTCGAGCTGTCAGATCCCAGCAGTAAAGAGAAGGGTGAAAGATAGATGAGTGGTCAGTGAAGTAAATGAATGCAGAGGATTTTTTTAAAGCTCTATCGAGCTCTTTCATAGCAACACAATGGGGAAGGCTACTTCCCCTCATTCCAAATGCAAGACAGGGCTGACTTCTGATTCCTTACCTGCCTTATATAATTGACAGCCTAAACCAATTTTCCTGGCTTTTATTCCTCCCAGGCATTGTCCCCAGAACAAATAGCAAACCTGGGCCCTGAAAACGCCGCCATGGTTACCAGGTCACAGCGAGAGCATCTGAATGCAGTGCAGCTCCAGAGCCTTCAGCTGGCGCTGGACGGGGCCAGGACAAGCACCCCAGAGACTCAAAACGGGGCAAGCACTACCCAGGAGGTGCAAACCCCAGCCCCAAACGGTGAGTAGAGTCTCCTCCTCCTGCTTGAAGGAGAAGGACACACACCTCAGGGGGGTGTGCAGCCTCAGTATCCACCAGCATCAGAGCTGTATTTTGAAGGCTGGCTACAGTGAATTTTCTAATCAACTTTTTCACTCATGCCTCAAATCAAATGCCTGACCAAGACAAACAGCAAGAGATGATGAAGGAAGAGTGTCCGCTGGCACTGGGAGCTCTATGCTGTTAGTAGCATCACACTATGCTAAGCACTACCTTGTATAAAACACAGTCTGAAACAGTGAGCTTTTTCCCTCTCCTTTCCCATACTCTTTGTCTAAATTTAAGGCAGGGCTCTCCATCTCTGGAGCTTCAGATGACAGCCTTTACATGCAGCAGAGCTGCAAGGGGGAAAGGAGATAGCATTGGGGTGGATTAGCATCTTTAGGATGCTAGCATTAGGATCTTTATCCAGACTGTAGGACCCCTTGATCAGTTTTTCCTGCTGTTCCCATCCTATCTGGAATTAAAATCTATGAGTGCTTTGGTGGTTTAACATTTTACTCCTCCACATTGCATTTTTTACTGGGCAAGTTGTGCTGGTAGGCATGTTAATGGATGTTCTACAATGAGTAAGAGTGTGCACGCAGTCAAGTCAACATTGAGAACTTACCCCTGCCAGATAGCAAATGTTTCCAGTGACACCAGCAAGACATAAGCTGTTGAAGAAGAGAGAGGGATGTTGAAGTGCTAAAACAGGAGTAAGGGGGACAAAATGGCTATGGTGCCCTTGCTGGAATTAGAGAGGACCTTGCCAGAAGCACCAGAGTGGTGCTCTCAGCCCAGCTCCCTCGCATGTGTGACCTGTTCCCTCTGTAGACGTGCCAAAGGGAGGAGTTTTCTGGGTAAACATCACCTCAGCCTTTCATTACTCCTCTCTCTAGTGAGTACCACCCCTGGGAAATGTGTCTCTTCAGCGCTGTGTGTGCTAAACTGGAGGTGGCGGTTCTGACTGGTGTTGCATTTTGAGCAGCTGACTGTAGTTAGGATCCGGCTGTTGGAATTTGCTACCCCTTGTTGGGGTGCTGTGGTAAGACTGTACTAGACCAGAACTGTGACACTAAGATACAATGCTTTCTGCTTTCCAGGCGCTCTGTGTTTGAGTGGCTTCGGCATCGGGTTGTGTGCTATGTTCACACTGCACCTGCCTTTCTGAATCAGCGATTGTTAAGCTTGAGGTAAGTCATTTCCAGTGAGAGGAAGCTTTGTGACTGAAACATAGTTCACCTGTAGCACAGAACAACATCAGGAGAAGGGCTGTGGGACTACTTTCTGCTTCCAATATAGAGATAATACTGCCTGAGTATTTTTTCTGCATTACAGAGGGGTCTTGTACCTCTGTTACACTGAGGATCTAATCAAGGGGAAAGCACTTTATCTTATCTTTACATAAAGCCAACCTTAACAAAAATGTATTTAAAATTCCATGTAACACCAGCCCATTACTGCATCATTATTTGGAACATCTTGTTGGTATTAATCTGTATTTTGCCTGTTCCAGTCTATTGATAAGATTTGATTTCACAACAGCTTTGATAATCTCCCAGTAAAAGACTGTTGCTAGTAACTTCCATTGGATTTTACTGTTTTGACAGGCTAAAATTTAACAGGAGCACCGGTGGGTTTAAGGTATAAATTCCAATTAAGCAAACTAAATGCTTAAGTGTTCTACTTAGTCTTTAAGACTGCAAATTAAGGTATGTCAAAAGACCTAACATTTTTCTTTGCTTTTTGATTTTCAGTGTCCTGGAGCTTACAAAGGAAATGCTAGAGATAAAAGAGTTGCAGCTCAGCGTGAACAGTAGAATCAAGAGGCTCTGAGATGTCTGAGTGCAAAGTGGTTCATTTCTTAAAAGCAACACCTTCATCTGCCATCGTGATGTGAAGTATCCCCCTTTCCCTGTCTTTACAAGTAACACAGGGTCCCTCCAAATACTTCAGACAGATTTCAAAACTGGAAATGGCTCATCTGTCTAGTGAGAAAATCACTGAGAGCTCTGCTTACATCAGTGACCTCGGGGACAGGTTGCAGGCAACTGTTATTTGGAGGCTGATGTGTTGTACCCAGTGCTTTTTACATTGGCTGATTTGGTCATGCTGTTGTATCCATATCCATCTGCTGGGTTTTATTCTTAGTCTTTGAGCACACGTTCCTCTGGACAGTGGCTATCCTTCTGTGTGACGTAGTAGAAACAGTGCTAAAAGTTACTGCTGTTGCAATAAAATAACATAATCTCTGGGCTGCTGTTTCAAATCCTGCTCAGATAAGAAGTGATGACGTGTTCTTATAATTTAAGCACCTGTATGACATGTAGCCACCCATGGTTGTGTGTATTGAGCACAGAGCTGCTGGCACAGAGGGCACTGGCAATACTGTTAGCATTCTGTGTGACAAAATGCACTGTGGAAACCCACTTATTTCATTACAGAATTATAAAATAGAATCATGGACTTGTTTAGGTTGGAAAAGACCTTTAAGATCATTGAGTCCACCCGGTAATCTAGCACTGCCATGTGCACCAGACCATCCCAAAATAGTCCCTTCACTGCAGGCAGGGTTGAAGCATGCACAGGGAATAGGAAGGGAAAACTGTTCATTGGCTCTACGTACTACTAAGACTGTCAATCCAGTACTTTCTCCAAGCTCTATATTAACACATTTCCCATCGTTATAAACCACAAATATCTTACTGTGTTTTATCAACATATGGCTTACATGACTAACGTTTTTCAGGCCACGCCTTAGTATTTTAAACAATGGAAAAAACAGATCTATTAAAAACCCTCTGCATGTGAACATACTTTTCATGTCGTTCAACATGAGGTCATACCAAGAATGCCTGGTACAGTTTCCCATCTTGCCAGTCCAAAAATCTTTCTCTTTTTTAGCTGAAAAAGGCAATGAGTAGACTTGAAAGTCTACCTTTTTCATGTAGGGCTGTACTGCAGTGAATACCTGTCAAACCTTTATTTGCATTTCCTTACAGCAAACATTACAGCTAGCTCCAGCTCTGAGAACAGGACTGAAGTTTGGCTGCACCTGGGGAAGGAATAGGAGTGGGGCTGAGAGGGAGAGCTGGAGGGAAGAGGCTTGCTGCTCTCGCTGCTGCTGGGGGAAGGCTAAGCCTTAGCTCTTGCTGCTGTTGGGAGTAACAGCTCCCACCACAGCCCCACGTATCCGTAATTCCTGCAGCAGCCGGAGCCAACCTGATTTTCAGGGCTTTGTTGCTGGCAAAGTGAGCAGTGAGAGCAGAGCTGCAGTTCACCCCCTCTTGGTTCCCTCTCCCGCTTTAGCACTCAGCCACTCAAGGAGCTGCCTTTGCCTGTAACTAACCCTGATGTCATGTGCTCTAGGTTTGCATTTCATTAGCAAAGAACTACTTACTATTGCTGCAAAGTGTCACATGCCTTTTTCTGTTACACTAACAATATGATTCCAGCTCTTCCTGCTGCATTTCCTTTCCTGCATCACATGCAGCAGATTGCAACGTTTATTTAATTAGGAAAATAAAAGGTTGTATTAATCCAGGCAAATACATGTGGATGCCCACTCAAACAAATACATGCTTCAGTGGATCAGATACATTATAAAGATTTATCTGTCTTCTCACATTAAAAAGTTCTGTCTCATTTAGATGCAAAGGTACTAAAAAAGGTTGTTTGATTTCTGGAAATCGCCCGACTTCAATTCTGTGTGCACCTCAGTGGAGATGCAGGAGGGTATTTTCACAGTCAAGACAACAGTCAGCATTTCCAGTTCAGCTGTTAAGTCAGATACGTGACTTAGCTATACCAAGCACTGCAAAAGTCCTTAGGAGCTGAAAATGATCTTCTCCTCTCAACGTACCTGGGAGTGATTCCATCTGCAATTATGTGAGTCAGGTTTGGCTTTTAATTGGAGCAGGAGTGAGCTCTTTGTTTTGTGCCATCTGTGCTGCAATTTCTTTCAAACACAAGTGCTTTTAAATAGCTGAAGTCCTTGATTGTTTATTTATTTTATTAAATTAATAATGACTTTAATAACTTTAGCCTTGTATTTACATTTGGTCCAAGACATCTCTCTCTCTTACAAGGGTAGTGCAGGAAGGGTAAATGTGGAGGACCCACTTAATATTGTACTTATTCAGTGGGGAGATTACAAGTCCCATTCGGTTCATAAAATGGTGTGAGCATCTTGGGTGGTGAGTATTGTAGAAAAACAGTTTTACTTTTGCCAGTGTTCCCCTTGTAAAGGTCACTGCTGGAGAACCCCATTCTACAGAAACGGCGATGCATGAGATACCTCCCTCAGAGCTGTCGAAACTGAATTCCTGTGGGAAGAGCAGATGGAAAGGAGAGAGAGATGGAGAGCACTAGTATGCATGGTATGTAATCCGCTCTCCACGTATGTGATCTGCTATCCATTCACAATCTGGCACGCTTCCCCTGCTAAGAGGAAACTGAAACACGTACTGCTTTCCTCTCTGCTCCTGTGGAACAAACCACAGAAGCCCCAGTGCAGGCACCCATGCCATGGGGCACTGCTAGCCTGTCCGTCTGTCCCCTGCGTGTGTGTGTGTACTCCGTACAAAACACACTCACTTCCCCTGGAATGCCTTCATGGGAAACATGTCTCACAGTTCCTCTCTTCTCACACCATCAGGATTTTGGGGAAGAATATACTGCAGAGAAATTCTGTATAAAGATTTCTTTGATCCTTAAAGAAATGTTGCGCTTTGTGGTAGATGTGGGTAACGTCTCTTTGTTAAACCAAGCTTAATTTTTCCTATGTCCTTTTATTTCTACCATTTATATTTTGAGAATTAAAAAAAAATGAGATTAATGTGTAAATCTGCTGTAGGATACATATCATGGCAATCATTTTCTTATCTGCATATTGAGGGAATTGCCGCTCTCCTCTCCACTTGTGATGACTCTGATGGTTGCTAGGTGCTGCTGTACATAGTGCAGGATATACATCCGACTGTTGACAGTCTGACATAACTCTGGTGTAGGCCTGGATCTTCTGAGTGCTGTGAACCATGTGTGACAGGTGGTCCCATCCAGCAGTGTGTACGAGGAGGTATTTAATTTATTTGATTGTATGTCGGATTATTAAGGGATAACAAATGGGAAGAAATACTTTGTTGCCTTATTATTTCAGTGCCTGACACCTTTATATTCAGAATTGTATTTAGAAAAGAGACAGGGCTTTCAGGTTCTGGATCACTGATAGAGAAAATATCCCTACCACCTGGGAATGGGGAGATGCCACACTCATGGTATCTTTAAATCCCTGAAAACAAGGAAACAGCTTCCCATCCACAGTGTCTGCACACTGTCCCTGTGAAAGCTGGCATTATGGCTGTTGTCAAGTTTTGTACAGTACAGGGAATCTTTGACTCCCAGTGATCTCAATCTGTCACATCAGAGCTAACCAACTCCTATCAGCGTGAGGCTCTAAAGATAGTGCTTTGGAAAAAAATGGCATCCTTTAATTTTAAAGTTAAGCAGCCCTTTATGCCTTTGTATAATCTGCCTCAATATAATCTGCTCAAATACTCCAGAGGCAATTATGTATAGCATTATGGCAGATTTAGCTTGTCACTTGGCTGCTGTGCCAATCAGGATCATCACCACCCAGTTTATTTTCCCCTAACACACACTTCAGCCCCATCTTGTTAGACCAGGACCTTGTTAGAGTCCCATTGTCTGTCCTCATCAAGCAGATGTGAGACATGCCTCCTAGGCATGCCAGCCAAAACACACCCTGGCTCTGACATCGCCTGGAACGTGTCACTTGAGCAGGTGATCCCCCAGCACTGGCCATAGTGCACTTGCTGGTGTTGTGTTGTGGCTCTTGCTGGGTGGTGCTTACAGACAGCAGCCAGTTATGGTGTGCCAGCTGAGGAACTTGTTCAACTGTGGTACCTCGTTCCCTTGTGATGGGCAGTTTTCCTTAGAAGCAGAAATCGAATTCCAAATAACCTTCTCCTCTTCGTTTTTGTATTTTTCCCCTCAAGACAAGGCTGGTGTCCCAGGCTGGCACGTAACTTTAGGCAATGAGGTCTCTTTATGTGGGAATGTTTTCAGTAAGTGTGTGGGTTTGTTGTTTTGTGGGGATTTTTAGGGAAATGCATGCAGATATGTGGGCCTAAGGAGGTCTAAGAACCCCTATAGTCCTGCTTAGTGAAATATTCTCTCCTGGGCCATGTGATGTGGGACAGCCTTGCGGACTGTTACTGCTCTGCAGCTGAGGGCAGGGATCTGACTTCCCTTTCCAGTAAGGCAGGAAGGAAACTGGATAGAAGAGACAGGTCTGCGAAGAATAAACAGAAGCTCCAATGTAAGTTATGTTTCTCTTGCCAATACCCAGCACATCTGAAGTTGTTCCCCAGGAACAGTATTTTGTGCAGTTATACAGTGTGCTTTAAAAAGTGCAGATTAGCCACAAACTCTTCAGAGACCAAAAATCTGTGTACCAGGCAGGTACCCAGAATTTCGTGTTTTGGTCGTGACTGGCCCATTATCAGACTATCTTTCCATATCTGTCTGCTCAGAGAAACAATGAGACTAGCTCATATACCCCACCTCACCTTGTCTGCTGTCAGGACCTCCAGCAGTTTTGTACCACAGGGTATTTTTATCAAAATTCACATCTGGTTCTTCACTTGCACCCAGAAATAGAAATATATTACTTGTTTTGGTTTTTGTTTGGAGTAGCAAGCAGCCAATGTCCATCTGTCTCTTCAGCATCAGTCTGCTTTTCCAATCCAGATTAATGAGAGGATTTTCTTGCCTTCATGATGCAGGCACAACAAGGGATGTTCAGAGCTTACAATCCAAGTGACTCTATGCTGCAGTATTAAACGGGGGAATTGTGACTGCTGGACTTCTTGCTTTGCTGGCAACAGTGTAACATTTAACTTCTAATGCTTTACTGGTATTAAGTAGCCTTACAAATATTTAACAGCATCTCACTTAATATCTTCTCTTTGGGGGACAAGGAGGAAAGAAGAGCAGCCAGGAGTAAATTCCTAGAGGAGAAGTATGGAAACACTAATCTGTCACAAATACAGCGGGGTAGTATTTTCTTGTACTCTTTCCCCCAAGAGATTTTAACCACTTTATAGAAAAGAACTTTATTGATTTGTCAAAGAATAGCCCTTGCTACAGTCAAAATCACGTGTTGGTTTGATGCACAAGCTAAACCTGCCCTAAGTCATCTTTAACTGGGGCCTGAAATAAATAATCAGACGTCAGAAAACAACTTGCATCACAAACAAGTTCTGAATATATCCTACATAAACTGAGAAGAGGGTTGAAACAGAAGGGATGTCAGCTCTCTGCCTTTAATGTACCTATTAAAATAGATCCCAGTTATGCACCTCTCTGTTTTTTATTAGCTACTTTTATTTCAGTCTTCATGCTTTTAGAAGTGTTTACATCTAACACTTTAAAGGTACATGTTTCAATCAAGTCCTAGCTAACCTGGCTAGCTAGACATAAACTGTACTTTCAGCCTGTACTGTTACACCTGTACATAGTGATGAAGGTGTGACAGCACTGCAACCACAGAGGCTGTGCTTACATAGCTGCACCTTCCCCTGCGCTGCTGCAGTGGACCCAAGGAGCTCTGTCACTGTCATCTTCAGTACAAATTCTCCTCCAGGTATGAGATTTGGATTCCCACCGTGTCCTCAAGGAGGCAGCTTTACTGGTTATTAAATCAAACGTTATTTGATGTTGAAAGTTATTTAATATCTGTTTAAAATAATTAGTTTAAGAGTTCAAATCTATTAAACTTTTCAAATGTAACATGTAACTGCTTCTCATAGGGCATTATAAGTGCAAAGTAAGAGACAGTATGGAGCTTGTCAGAGTTGAATTACTGTACTTGCAAACATGGTGACTGAAGAGGACAGGCTTTGATTCCTAATCTCTGAAAATAATTAAGTTTGTTTCTGTCACGCTGTGGGTACTTATAAACCTAATGGAAGCTACTAATCAGTTCTCTTCTTTCAGGGAATGTATAAGCCCGTTAAAAGATTTTGGTGTTTGTGCTCCATTTTAAACTAGATGCAAGATTGCAGTTAGGACCTTTTAACAAATTCTCAAACAATACAGACCCTTCTGTGGTGGGAAATTCCCTGTTCATCTTTCTGTGACAGCAAAGTCCTTACACTGTTTCCTCAAACAGGCTGTGTAATAATGTGAACCAAGAGATTTTTAAGAAATAACCCCTTCTGAAATGCTATAAAAAAGCAAAGCACACCATTTAGCTGCCACCTTTTCTCCACAGTCACTGGAAATCCTGTTCCTGTGGGGCTATTCCTACTTTCCTTTATTACTGTTTTGATCGTTGGGTGGTTTTTTTGCAGAGAACAGTGGCAGGTTTCATTAGAATACTGCTTAGGAGGAGACACCTATCTGAACCATACGCCGGGCAGCTGTGCAGTGATGCCCTCCCTCAGGTTTAGACATTGAGGACAGCAAGGAGCCAGCACCCGTTGCAAGGAATAATTACTTCTTCTCATGACTTCACAAGACACGCGTGCTCTTGGGCTACTACCCACCCATCCCTGATTTTCACGGGACGTGGCGATAGCTGTTAGATTTCATGGCCCGTCTGCCTGCGGTGGAACCGTTCTGGCCCGTCTCTCCCCTATTCGTTCCCCCGGACAGGCGCCTGCTG